>CAKNYM010048903.1:64860-121685 GCA_932195095.1 Andricus curvator
ACCGCACACCATGTATTTCACCTGGCGCCATTTGGCGATCGCCTTTCCTCCGATTTTCTCCATAGCGAGATTTCTTCCCAGATGAGAGCACCTCTTCAGAGAAAATTTGTAACTAAATTGTCGTCTGCTACTATAGGAATCGTAATTCTTCAATTTGCCACATGTGGCGCTCTCATCTGGGAAGAAATAAAAATCCGAGTACAGGCGATCGCGCTTGTGGGCTGTTTACCACAATCTCCGCCACAGGCGTGCGGTCTCCTTGTAGTACTTCGTGGTCACCCTATAAGTCAACATAACCTTAAATGAACCATATGGCTTTTATCTCTTAAATTTTTGTAATTTTCATAAGAAATAAAAAAATAGTTTATTTGAGTTAAAATTAAATACCTACAACAAGAAAAATACCCAGCAGCTGCAAGGCAGAAACACATAAAAACAGAAAATATAAAACAAAAAACAAACTTACACAAATGTGTCCCACTCTTCCTCTGTCATTCGCTCCATTTCGAAGCTTAATGATTGTAATCAAATTACACAGAAAAAAATGTATTATTCATACACACTATGTCACTTATACTGTGTTTTGAAATAACGTTCTAAAAATGAGAGAAAGCGACATAGAAATCAGCCTAAGGGTGGGATTCCGATAGACCTCTTCATCTTGAAAATATCGAACAACTTGCGTGTGGAATTAAACATGGATACGCAATACTTCTTTCTTCTTATTCTTCTTTAAGAACAGCCAATGGCTTCAGCAGCCTTGTATATATGGTCACGAACTAGCTACGCTCTACTTTGCTAGTAACTTTACATGCGCATGGCCGCATGCTCCACTATTCTGGAGTCCCTAAGGCAGTGCTCACCACTGCTCCCAAAGCGGGCCCTCTGCACTACTGAGTATTACTGAGAATGCAGTAAATAAAAAATATCATTTTATTTAATGTAATCTTTTTTATTCTTTTAAATATTGTTACTAATTTATGAATTTAAAATTGAGTCTGTTAATTAGAATTTCATTACAGGGACACATTTTGAAATATTTAACATTTATTTATCGAGAAATTTGTATTCAAATTTTATAAAAGTTAAATATTAAATAGAAACTCAGTCAAATTTATTTTAAAACTTTCAAAAGAGTATATTAAGTAAAAGATAATATATTTTCTTTAATTACCAGCATAGATGTTAAATTTATTTTTGCGCGATAATAAAGCATCGACGCTTTTCGAACAGGTTTTCAGTTTCTTTTCAAGATGCGAAAAATACAAAATATTTCGAAGATTTTAAGGGGCGACTAAAAAATCCAGAAAAATAAAATTCCGGACACTGTACAATTTCCGAATTGGAAAATTTCCGAATAATAAAATTCCCGAAATTATAAAATTGCTGAAATTTAAAAATCCCGAATAATAAAATTTCCGAAATATATGAACCGGTTCGCCTTCTTATTTGGCGGCGAGGCCGGGCCTACTGATCCCGATTTAGAAAATTCCCGAATAATAAAATTCCCGAAGGAAAATAGCCGCATTATAAAATATCCGACCTAGAAAAATTCCGAATTAAAAAATACCCCAATTTAAACAATGAAAAAAATTGTTTTCTTCTAATAAATATTATTTATTTATTAAAAATAAAAGAATCAAATATTTTATCAAAGAAAAATTTTTTTTAATGTTTGAAGATTTTTTAAATTATTGTTTCAATTTAAAATAACAATAATTGAAAAAAGCGTCTTTCTGGATGAACAATTTTGTTGTAAAATGTGCATAGTATTTTAAAAAATTACGAAAAACTTTCTCAAAAATCGAATTTTTTATTTAAAAAAAAATTAAAAAGAAACTTGGAAATAAATCAGAGCTGAGTTGAATCCTGCAAAGTTTGTTCGCACGTGTGTTTAAGTTTATTTTTTATACAATTTTTATACATTTATCGTTATTATTAATTCAAACAATTATATTAAAAAGCTATCAACATTTAAAAAAAAAATTCTTTGATAAAAATATTTGATTATTATATTTTCAATAAATGAATTAATAATATCAATTAAATAATTACCCAAGTGCGAATTCCAATACAGCCCAACATTGGCCCAGGACTGGCAAAAATGTTGCCGGAATGGGGCTGCCAGTATTGGGCCATAGCTGGATGTCTAACTAAGGCATGCAATCGGCGGCCGAAACAGGCCCAATACTAGTTGGAAGCACATGCCCAACACTGGACGCCATTATTGGCCCAATTCTAGGTGACAGTTCTGCTCAGCAGTGGATGCCAAGGTCGGTTCGAATCTGGCATATCCATTAGCCTATAATTGCCCGATACTGGATTGGTAACTATCCCAAGTGCGAAGTTAGATAATGCCCAGCACTGGCCCAGTATCGGCAAAAATATTGCCGAAGATCGGCTACCAATATCGTACCGTTGCTGGAATGATAACTCCAGTATGCACTTGGCGGCCAATTCTGGCCCAGACTATGGCCGCCATCACCGGAGTTAATTAAAAAAATTATAAAAAATCATTGAATTGTTTTTAGGACGCATCTATATACGACTGCATATCATCCGAATATTTCTTATAATTTCAAAAATTGAAATTTCATTCAAACATTTTGTTTAATTTTAGCACCCACTACTGCTATACTCTAACGATATGACAAAAAAGGTATATAAAAAATAAATATTAATTGATTGCGAGTATTTTGACTTTGAATATTAATGGGTCCTGGTGTAGAGTGAATACATATATTACATTTTTAAATATTATATTACAAATAAAATTTCTAACGCTACGGGGTATCGAACCTACATCTATACCTAAATCTATCGCCTAGCAGTCGGGAGTCTTAACCTTTGCCCTAAACCTACGAGTTGAAACTCGATGAAAAAGCCATCCTCATACGCTACAACTCAAAAAAGTTAAAACACCAAATTTTAAACTCTCTTTTTCTAATTAAATATTTATTATTATACGACGTTACGTAAATGTGAAATATACGAACTGTTAACAGGAATATCAATAAAATAATTTTTAAATAAATAATTTATTTTGATTACATTTTTTCATCGTCGTGTAATATTTCGTTTTTTCGCGTTTTAGACTACTTTACAACTTTCTACAATGACAGGAAATGTAAGGTTTGGCTTTTAGGTGTTTTAGACCATTTTACAACCTTTAAGATTGACATAAAATGTAATTTTGTCTGACCATTTACAATTTTACATAAAGATGGAACTTAGAATTTTTTTCTAAAAGAAAAAGCAGGCAAAAAGTTGTATTCGCGACAGTTGTATTTATAGTTCTTAGACATTTTAGAACACATGAACCATATTTTTAAACGTATTTTTAAATCTTTTTAAATATTCATTCTCTCGGCATAGTACTGCGCCGATCGTAGAGCCAGCCGTTAGCCAGTACTGGGCGAATGGCCGATTATCTGTACTGGTGGCCAGTACTGGGCCAGTACTGCGCCGGTGGTGAACTCCGACGGCGTGCGGAAATTTCCGCCTCGGTCGTCGGCTCACCAGTGGATACCAATAACGGCCCAACCTGTGCCGTCAATATCACACCATGATCTGAATAAATGCTTTGGCCTGTACTTGGCACCTAATTCCGGCCTTTGTTAGGCCAGACTCTGGCTTTTTCTATTGAAACATGTTTAGCCAAAGTAAAGACGAAGTTGGGAACAGCAGTGCGCCGAGTCTGGGCCAAACTCTGGCTCTTCTTCTTAACAAATTGATTTGCCGTAGTAAAAGTAACACTGCGCTCAGTGATACGCCTTTGCTGGGCCAGACTCCGGCTTTTTATATTAAAACATTTTTTGCCAAAGTAAAGACGAAGTTGGGAACAGCAGTACGCCGAGTCCGGCCCAAACTCTGGCTCTTCCTCTTAAAAAATGGTTTGCCGTAGCAAAAGTAACACTTGGTCTATACTCTGTTCCCGAGAGAAGGACCTGAAGAACGACCAATTTTGGTTTTCTTCGCGCAGCCTATTGTTCAATTTTTTCAAGAAGGTGGGATTTCATGACATGTTTCAGCCAATCCGAAGTGAAGTCCTTCAACTTGATGAAAAACCCTTTTCTTGATTGATTTACGACACTGGTCGACAGTCTGTTTTTTCAGTGATAACTGTTTCGGCGATCTTCCCGCAGCAGGGGTCTTCTGCCCAGAGACAGGTCAAAGGAAGGAAATTTGAAAACTGTCAATTTTGAAATTAGCGATTTGAAAATAATATAATCAGCATCTACGAATTATTCCGATTCCAATGATATATTACTTGATTCGAAAAGGTGAAGATTTGAAGAAGTTTGATTGAAGAAACTTAAGCTCAATATGCAATTTAATATTGATTAGTTTTCCAATTTTCAACCTTTCTGGACAAATCACATGTCGTTGGAATCGGAATAATGTGCACATTCCGAATATATTACTGTCAAACCAGTGATTGCAGAATTATTAATTTTTAACTTTTCAATTTTTGTCCCTTTTCCAATAAAGGGACCCTTCGTAAATAGCGTGACGGCCGCTGATTTCGAACATCGTCATAAATATACCAAGGGACCAATGAGAAGAGAATTGAAGAAACTACGTGTAAAAAAAAAGGGTTAGAACACTCCTCCATCGAGAAACCACAACCCCCATGCGCGTCTTCAGGTCCTTCTCTCGGGGAACAGAGTATAGTAATGTGCCATTACTGGGCCAAGCATCGGCGGTAGATCGACAAATTTGAATATCCAATAGAGGCAGCCAGTATGGGCACAACAATGGGCCGATTAAAATGCCGATATTGGCCCAATAACAATAGCTGATATTTGGCTGCCGAAATTGGACCAAGCCTGGGCCGTGTGTTCAGTTCCGACAATTCGCACTTGGGTATTTTTTCAATTCGAGAATTTTCTAGTTCACATATTTTATAATTCGGCAATTTTCTGTCGGGAATTTTCCAATTGAGGATTTTTAAATTTCGGCAATTTTATAATTTCGGGAATTTTATTATTCGGGAATTTTCCAATTCGGAAACTTTACAGTAACATGAATTTTATTTTTCTGGATTCGAAACGCGTGACATATAGATATTCGGCGTCCCCACTCCTGACCCTTGCCGCATCTAGGTACTAATATCTTTGATAATATCTTTGTCCCCGTGCTCCGCCTGCTCCCAACGCGGGTTGTCTGCACTACTGCGCATGCGATGCATAAGGCGTTTCATTGGCTGCCGTTCACGCGCTTATATAAAATGTTAAAAAGTGCAATTTTTTTATTTATTATAAAAAATTTCATTTTCTTTAATGTAATCTTTTTTCTTTTTTTTATTATGGTTACTAATTTATGCATTTAAAATTTTGTATATTAGTTAAAATGCATATAAAAACTTTATCATAGGTACATTTTGAAATATTTAATATACATTTATTAAAAAACAGTAATTCAAATTTTATAAAAGTTAAATAATAAATAGAAACTTAGTCGAATTTATTTTAAACTTTCAAAAAAGTATCTTAAGTAAAAGATAATATATTTTTTAATTACCAGCATAGATTTTAAATGTATTTTTGATAATAAAGCATCGACGCGTTTCGAATCCAGAAAAATAAAATTCATGTTACTGTAAAGTTTCCGAATTGGAAAATTCCCGAATAATAAAATTCCCGAAATTATAAAATTGCCGAAATTTAAAAATCCTCAATTGGAAAATTCCCGACAGAAAATTGCCGAATTATAAAATATGTGAACTAGAAAATTCTCGAATTGAAAAAATACCCAAGTGCGAATTGTCGGAACTGAACACACGGCCCAGGCTTGGTCCAATTTCGGCAGCCAAATATCAGCTATTTTTATTGGGCCAATATCGGCATTTTAATCGGCCCAGTGTTGTGCCCGTACTGGCTGCCTATATTGGATATTCAAATTTGTCGATCTACCGCCGATGCTTGGCCCAGTGATGGCACATTACTAGACCAAGTGTTACTTTTGCTACGGCAAACCATTTTTTAAGAGGAAGAGCCAGAGTTTGGGCCGGACTCGGCGTACTGATGTTCCCAACTTCGTCTTTACTTTGGCAAAACATGTTTTAATATAAAAAGCCGGAGTCTGGCCCAGCAAAGGCGTATCACTGAGCGCAGTGTTACTTTTACTACGGCAAATCAATTTGTTAAGAAGAAGAGCCAGAGTTTGGCCCAGACTCGGCGCACTGCTGTTCCCATCTTCGTCTTTACTTTGGCTAAACATGTTTCAATAGAAAAAGCCAGAGTCTGGCCTAACAAAGGCCGGAATTAGGTGCCAAGTACAGGCCAAAGCATTTATTCAGATCATGGTGTGATATTGACGGCAGAGGTTGGGCCGTTATTGGTATCCACTGGTGAGCCGACGACCGAGGCGGAAATTTCCGCACGCCGTCGGAGTTCACCACAGGCGCAGTACTGGCCCAGTACTGGCCACCAGTACAGATAATCGGCCATTCGCCCAGTACTGGCTAACGGCTGGCTCTACGATCGGCGCAGTACTATGCCGAGAGAATGAATATTTAAAAAGATTTAAAAATACGTTTAAAAATATGGTTCATGTATTCTAAAATGTCTAAGAACTATAAATACAACTGTCGCGAATACAACTTTTTGCCTGCTTTTTTTTTTAGAAAAAAATTCTAAGTTCCATCTTTATGTAAAATTGTAAATGGTCAGACAAAATTACATTTTATGTCAATCTTAAAGGTTGTAAAATGGTCTAAAACACCTAAAAACCAAACCTTACATTTCCTGTCATTGTAGAAAGTTGTAAAGTAGTCTAAAACGCGAAAAAACGAAATATTACACGACGAAGAAAAAATGTAATCAAAATAAATTATTTATTTAAAAATTATTTTATTGATATTCCTGTTAACAGTTCGTATATTTCACATTTACTTAACGTCGTATAATAATAAATATTTAATTAGAAAAAGAGAGTTTAAAATTTGGTGTTTTAACTTTTTTGAGCTGTAGCGTATGAGGATGGCTGTTTCATCTAGTTTCAACTCGTAGGTTTAGGGCAATGGTTAAGACTCCCGACTGCTAGGCGATAGATTTAGGTATAGATGTAGGTTCGATACCCCGTAGCATTAGAAATTATATTTGTAATATAATATTTAAAAATGTAATATATGTATTCACTCTACACCAGGACCCATTAATATTCAAAGTCAAAATACTCGCAATCAATTAATATTTATTTTTTATATACCTTTTTTGTCATATCGTTAGAGTATAGCAGTAGTGGGTGCTAAAATTAAACAAAATGTTTGAATGAAATTTCAATTTTTGAAATTATAACAAATATTCGGATGATATGCAGTCGTATATAGATGCGTCCTAAAAACAATTCAATGATTTTTTATAATTTTTTTAATTACGAGGCCGATGATCGCGCGCTGGAGCGCGCGTGTTTTCGTGATTTGAAATATTTTGTAATTATCTTTTTAATTTATGTTGCAGTTCGAACCAATTCGATTTAATCCGAAACAATTCGAAGCAACTTTTCAATCCCCTTTAACCCTTCTCAATCCATCTTTCAATCCCAAATTAAAACCCAATGTCAATACATAAATGGATTTGAGGCTCACTTATCAATCCTTCTCCACTGATGTATCAGCACCAACTTCAACTCAAACCCATACCGAATCAATTTTTCAATCCGTGCCTCCAATGCTTTTGAATACGTGGGACTTCTTGAATTCAACCAGAATGAATCCGACTGAATCTGACACCAGTCCGAGTGGATAAATGTGAATCCAAAACCAATCCGAATGAATAACGCTCCAATCTGAAACAAATTTTCACTCCTTCTCAGTCCGATGCCCAATCCGAATAAATCCAAGACACATCCCATATCCCAAGCCAGTTTTAATATTTTTAATGCTGGCAAGTCCGTGCGCCCAATCCAATGAATCCGTGGCTCATCCAAAATGTCTTTTCAATCCTTCTCAATTCTTGCACGTACAAGTACAACAACTTCAATCCGACTCAATCCAAATCAATCCGAACTCGCCATTCAATAATTTTCAGTCCGAATGAATCTATCCCCTTCTAAAAAATTTCTGAAATTTTTACAGTTTTCACGTATTTTTTAACGTTGTCCGAAAATCTGAAAATGTATCAGATTTCGTAAATATTAATACTATTTGTTATTTATTATTAATTTTTCAAGTTTTCGCATATGTCTCATCGTTTTTGACATAATTCAAAATTTGGATTTTTTCCTTTTGAAAATCTTTTTATTGGGCTAATTTGTGGTGGCCGAAGACCATTGTATATTGTGTAATAACCTGAAAATTTTGTCAGTTTCACGTATCTCACTGATTGCGAGATCATTCAACATTTTTTTTAAATAATTTTGAAGACTTTTATTGGGTTTATTCATGGTGGCCGAGGATCATCAGCCTTTACAAAATCCCGAACGTTTTTCAGTTTTAATGTATCTTATCGTTTTTAGATAACTCAACATTTTTATTTTGGAAATCACTCTACTGGGCTGATTCTGGGCGCCCGAGGACAATTCCGGTCAGGAATATCCTGAAAATTTGGTCAGTTTTCGCGTATGACTACTTTACTGTTAGTTCGGGGTGGTTGAGGACCTTCATCAAGCCGTGAAAATTTGGTTAGTTTTCGCGTATCTCTTACCGTTTTCGAGATAAATAAAATTGTTGAATATGTTCCTAAATTTTAAATCTTTCTATTGGTTTAGTTCGAGTTTGTCGAAAACTCGAACTAACTCAGTGCCTGAAAATGTTTTCAGTTTTCGCGTATCTCTCACCGTTTTCAAGATAACTCAAAAATTGCATTTTTAAAAATTTTGAAAATCGTTTAATTGAGTTAGTTCAAATTGGTCAAAAACAAACCCTCTCTATAAAAACCTTAAAATTTACTTAGTTTTCACGTTTCATGACCATTTTCGAGATTCAAAATGTTGATTTTTTTTCATTCTGAAATTTTGTTTACTGGTTTAGATCGGGGTTGCCGAGGACCATACCCCTTTAGAAACTCCTGAAAATGTTATGAGTTTACGCGTATCTCTCACCGCGTTCTATCTAGATAACTCAACTTTTTTTTTAATTTAAAAAATCTTTTAATTGGGTTAGTTCAAATTGGTAGAAAATAAACATCCTCCACAAAAACCTAAAGATTTACTTAGTTTTCACGTATCTCTGACCGTTTTCGAGATGATTCAAAATTAATTTTTTTTTAATTCCGACAATCTGTTTATTTTTTTACGTCGGGGTGGCCAGAGACCATCCCGCTTTAGAAAAGCCTGGAAATGCTGTCAGTTTTCGCGTCTCTTTCCCCGTTTTCAAAATAACTCAAAATTTTAATTTTTTTTTTGTTTTTATTTAAAAAATCTTATTATTAGATTAGTTTGAATTTGTCAAAAATAAACCCCCTCTGTATAATCTTTAAAATTTTGTCAGTTTTCACGTATCTGTGACCCTTTTAGAGATCATTTAAGATTTCGGATTTTTTTCGAATTTTGAAAATTTCTTTCTCCTATGTTTAGAGAAACTAACAATAAATTAGAACTAATTCGACTTAAACACACTTAGGGATCTTTCATAAACTACGTTACGCGTTTTTCTTTTGTTTAAATAAAGCTGAGAATATAATTTCTGTTAAGTTAAAAAGGATACAACGATATAAACAAAAGAAAAACGCGTCGATCCCTTGTTATCAAATTTTCAAACTACTGTATTAATTCATTATAATAATAAAGCCAGAAATGTAGACTCTTTTGAAATTTGCGCCTACTTGAATTATCGAGTTATCGAATCTTTTTTACATTATCGACTTATCGAATCTTGCTTTCGATTCTCGACAGCTGATTGGCTGATTCTATTATGACTGACATTAGATGTAAATGGCTAACTGAATTTACCAATAGGGTTTAGGGACTACGCATGAAGTTAGCCGAAATGCATGTACTTTTTTGAATGCTGCTATTTCCTCATCTGAAGTAAACTCGTATGTACTCG
Source organism: Andricus curvator (assembly GCA_932195095.1). Taxonomy (NCBI): domain Eukaryota; kingdom Metazoa; phylum Arthropoda; class Insecta; order Hymenoptera; family Cynipidae; genus Andricus; species Andricus curvator. The sequence goes on from CAKNYM010048903.1 coordinate 74,852, forward strand.
ATGTCATCATGAATATTGGATTAGAATAATTGTTGCATTAGAATCGTCTTATTGAAGGTGTAACACAGTGTAACCACACTACACTGAATGTAACCACACTTGATCACACTACACATGATCCAATTCACACCAGTCAACTGCGCACGCGTTGCGTTGGAAGGGGAAAGCCACACACATTCATTTTTATTTTCAAGTCGAGAAATTATAATAATTTATGTTAATATGGTTCATATATGTTACTGCAATAACTATAAGATCCATGATAATACATTATTTTATTATTATTACTATAGAAAATGTCATGTACTTGATATGCTATTAAAATATCAAAGTTGTCTGAAAATCGTAAATGGTTTTGTCCTCTAGATCCGTGATTTTCTGCGATAACAGGATATATCACGGTATTAGTTGATTAGAAGCTATCAGTTCCGCTATAGTCAACTCTGGGTCAAAGAGCGTCAAAAATATTTTTTCCTAACAGACCCTTACCCCCCCAAAAAAATATTTTAAAAATCTAGAAGTCAAATAATATAAAAGATAAAGAATAAAATCTAATATTCTTCCCTAAAGTGAAAAATAAAAAAAGATCAGCAGGATATATATTTTTGGACCTAAAAATTGCATAAAATATATGTATATACTATTATATATAACTTAATGCAATAACTTATAGTTATTGCAGTAATAATAATATATATGAACCATATTAACAAAAATTAATATAATTTCTCGACTTAAAAATAGAAGTACCATTATTCCTTATTTTTAGTCCGTCACCATATTTGTGTACATTTGAAGCATTTAAAATAAGCGCGCGTATTACGGCCAATAACGTGGCTTTCCCCTTCCAACGCAACGCTTGCGCAGTTGAAAAAGTCGCGGTCTATTAGCATCACTGATCCACGCGCAAGTAAAAAAAAATGTAGCTAATCAGCAACGATACCAGCTACACCGCCATATTGAATAAATATACAGCTAGCGTTTGTGTTGACTGTTAACCAAGATGGCCGTGGAGCTGGTATGCGCGAGTTGGGCGGAAATGGAACGTTTTTCGGCTAGATCATGAATGGGTTGGATCATGCCACTACAATTAATCGCATTCGCTTTCGAGATTCATTGATTGAATTAATCGATTAAGATCAGACCTGCCAGACTGCGCTAAGGCGGAGTTTGCGTAGTGCGTTTGTGGTAGTGCCTATATTGACTCAATCTCAAATTCGAAATCCGCGCCAAATGATTAACCAATAAGGTTTACGCACTACGCATGAAGTTAGCTAACAGGTAACGCGTAATGAGGAACGCAATATGAAGTTGTCTGAAATGCATGTCCTTTTTAGAAAAGGAACTCCGGTGATGGCGGCCAGAGTCTGGGCCAGAATTGGCCGCCAAGTGTATACTGGAGTTATCATTCCAGCAACGGTACGATATTGGTGATAATCGTGTGAAATGTGAATGAGTCACCGTCGGTGGTGCGAGCCTAGCGAGCAGAAAGACCTGCCAGGCTAGCTATGAACATTGGGTTGAAGTTTCAGACGTCTAATCTGACAATTTTTTTTTAATTCTTGGAATAAAAAAAAAACAAAAAAAAGGTTCTAAAGTTTCTAAAACCAACATTTTTTATTTATCTACCAGCTGAAATTTACCCAGCGTCACCTGGAATTTTAAGAGATTTCATAGAATTTAAAGAAATTTTAAAGAGACTTTAAATGATTGCAAAAGATCTTGAAGTAATTTTAAGGAATTTCAAGAGATTTAATAAGATTTCAAAAATTATTAAAGGATTTCAAGAGATTTATAGTGTGTTAAAGAAATTTCAAGGGATAAAAAGACTTTAAAGGATTTAAAAGAATTTTCAAGGGATGCTAATTGATTTTAGGGATTTAAAAAGAATTTTAAAAGAGTTGAAAAAGAGGTTTTTTTCAGAGATTTCACAAGATTTAAGATATTTTAAGTGATTTTAACAAATTTGCAGGAATTGGAAGAGATTTTAATGAACTCCAAGGGATTTTGATATATTTTAAACAATTTTAAGAGATTTACAAAATAATCTTAAATTTTTTAAAAATCTCTTGAAATCCGTTGAAATTGCCTAAAGTTAAATAAAATTCTTTAAAATCCTTTAAATTTTCTATAAATCTCTTAAAATCGTTTTACATATTTCGAAATCTCTTAAAACCTCTTAGAATTCTTTCAAATCTCTCGAAATATAATGAAATCTCTTGAAAATCTTTAAACTCTTTTGCAATCCCTTTAAAATCTTTAAAATCAAGTAAGATCCCTTAAAACCCATAAAATGGTTCAAATCCTTTAAATCTTTTGTAAATCTCTTAAAATGACTTGAAATATAATTCCATCAAGTCACTTAAAATCTGGTGAAATCCTTTAAAATCTCTTAAAATCCCTTAAAAATCCTGAAAGTCACTACAAATCTTTTAAAATCCCGGGCAACGCTAGGTAAATTTCTGCTAGTAAATAAATAAAAATAAAATGGTTTTGGGAACTTTTTTCATATTTTTAATACAATAAATGTAAAAAAAAAGTTCATCAGACTGAACGTCTGAAACTTCAACCCAGTGCTATGAACTATTCCCAAGGCGGCAGAGCTGAAAAAGAAATGGGACTAACGAAACAGATAAAAAATAATGAGTAAGAAGTGAAAAAATGTGGAAAATTAAAATTCACGAATTATTTAATTTTCCATAACTCTTAAATTCTCAACATTTATATTCGTTTAATTTCAAATTATCGAATATAAATATTTTAATTATAATTATTTTGACTAACATAATTAATTAATCGATTATAATAAATTATTGCGGCTAACCAAAAATACCCAAAAAATAAATACCATATACACAAATAGATGAAAAATAAAAATACCTAATTATAAAATTGAATAAAATTATTTGTATTTAAATAATGAGGTAAATTAATTATTTAATATATATATATATTGAATAATTAATTCATCCAATTATTGAAATTAAATTAATTTTAGGAAATTTTATAATTCGATAAATTTGGATATTAGAAATTTAAACATTTGTCCATTTATAATTCGGTTCCATATTATTTTCGGCAATTACTTCCTCATAGAGGAAGCTTTGTAGTGGTGTCAAAATCCAGTTTCCAAAAAACGGTTTTTCTGAATATATTGCAAGAGGAATATATATAATTTGACGTCCTGAAAAATTGTCCGGTAGTATGCATGTGTGAGTGTATGTATGTCAAGCTTTTTACGATCCTGCAATATCTGGTGAACGTGTACAGATAAATTGATCAAATTTGGCATACTTATTCCACTATACATATACCAAGTTGAATTTCTTACAAGGCTTTAACAAAATATTTTAAAACTAATTGAAAAATGTTAATTAATAGATTAAATCTTTCAAATCATCTTCTTTGGGACTAATAAAAAATACCGAAACAATAATTATATATATATACTGAATCTACACAATTTAAAAAAATAGTTTCAAATAAATATCAATCTACTTTAATAAACAAAATTTTGGTCGAACAAAAAATATTTTATTTATTTGTCAAATTAAATCTCCATCTATAATTTGAGAAAATGAAGCATTATTCGAATTAGTGAAGTAAATGACAAGTAGACGGTAGAAAAATTAAGCAAAATTTGTTTTATTTTGATGAGTCTTATTTTATATTACAAATTTACGTATATTAGGTTTTTTCAACATATTAAAACGGATTAACAGATATATTAATTAAAATACGGATTTTTATTACTATAAATTAAAAATGACAGTATTTGGATTGTTTTCTTGGCTTCAACGGTGGATAGTATATTAAAAGAAATTAAAAAGAAGACTGTTATTTTTATCATAAATAGTAAAATTTAATTTAAAACTAAGTTAAATAAATAAAATGAAATTATATATTAAATCTCCACAGTTTGCTGAGCCTTCTCACCAGGAGTATCCCATAAATTATGCAGTACTCTGGCAGTACTATATTAATGAATGAAGTATTATTTTTTTTTAATAAATAGGTATTTTGTATGTCTATTAAAAACAAAATAAAATGGCAAATAAATTTGAATGATTTAAACATAATTTTTAGAGATAAAAAATAATTGGGAAGTTGTGTCCCTGAATTTAAATTTTTTACCGAATACAACTTAATTTAAGGATTACCCCATGCGCCAAGGTGAACAATCCGTTGAGAGGGAAAAATGGGTTAAGTCAAATGCCACGACTTATCACATAAGAAAAAAATGTTATTTGTATGATATTTTATAAAAATTCGTGAATTTAAAACCAATTTTTTCTTATGTTTTTTCCTGAAAAAAATGCAATTATTAGTAGGAAAGCAACTTATTTCTAATTTTTTTTGTTTGTTTCGTGGTTTTTAACTTATTTTCTAAACTACGTACTATGCTTAAAATTAATGATTAATTTTTTATTTCATAACTATATACAGCTATATATACATATGTACATTTAAGTGTTACGAGTTTAAAAGGCTTTTTGACATATCGCTCTACGTTTTGAGACCTTATGATAAAAAATTCTAAAAAAAAAATTGTCTTGTATTTTCCAACCTGCAAACTGAAAATTCGAAAGAAAAATGTCAGAAAGATGGACAGTTTTTAGACAAACACTTGTCCAAAGTTTCGATTTTTACATGTATTTTAATGGAAAAATGCTTATTTTAGCAAAATGTTTTTTTTTCTCAAAAACGCTATGATAGATTTGACTAAAACTTTTATATTTTCACTATCAGGCGTACCGAATCAAAATATTCATACCCACGAACTAGAAATATTAACGATTCTTTGGGTATACAGCATGTTTTGGGGGTGTTTTTGTACCCTAAACATCCAAGTAACATATGTAAATCATCCTTGCTTAGTAACTAAAATCAATAGAGATTTTTATTCAAATGCTATGGTATGAAACGACTTTCCAATAAGTGGAGTAAGCGTACATAGCAAGAATATGTTTTGACCTAATTTTAGGGGATGTTTTACCATCACTTACACAATGAGTCTGAAGTTCCTAACGCATTAATCAATAACAAAAAATAATTTTCTTTTTAAATGCATAAAAGCTGCTATTTTATGACAGAAAATAGTCGCGTACAACCCTAAAAACTTCTTGAAGCACTTTGAACCCCTCATCAGATATAAAACTCACCCAAGCTACACCTAAATATTTTTAAAATGCAACAAAACCAACCTAATTCAAAAAACCGCCCAGTTTTTGCTGATAATAATTTCAATTGATGCCAAAAGGGCACACATAAAGTCTCAACCCTTCAGCACATGTAGAACTCACCCCAGCCACCCCTAAATATTTTTAAAATTCAATACAATCACCCTAATTTCAAAGTACACCAGGTTTTTTCTGACAATGTTTTCAGTTGATGCTAAAGGGGCAAAAAAATGTCACAACCCCTCAGAACATGTAGAACTCACCACAGTCACCCCTAAATATTTTTAAAATTCAATATAAACCGCCCAATTGCAAAATAAGCCAGGATTTTGATGATAATTTTTTCAATTGATGCGAACGGTTCACACAAAAAGTATCAACACCTCAGTACATGTGGAACTCATCCAAGTCTAAATATTTTTAAATATTTTGAAAATTCAATAAATTCAAAAAAGTAAGAAGAAAGGACAGTTTCCAGATACGCACTTATCAAAGTTCCAATTTTTACATGTATTTTAATGGAAAATGATCAGTTTACTTTTGGCATTTTATATTTGGCATCAACTGAAAACATTTTCAGAAAAATCCGAGGGGCTAACAACTCGTGAAGTCAGGTGTACACCTTCTCTGAAGTCACTGGCGTAAAGTCATTTGAATGCACATGAAGTCACTGAATTCACTTTAAGTCAGTGTACACTCCATCGGTCGAGTTGTGAACCCCTCGAAAAAATCCTGGTGTACTTTGAATTAGGGTGATTGTATTGAACTTTTAAAATATTCGGGGGTGGCTGGGGTGAGTTCTACATGTGCTGAAGGGTTGAGACTTTATGTGTGCCCCTTTGGCATCAATTGAAATTATTATCAGCAAGAACTGGGCGGATTTTTGAATTAGGTTGGTTGTGTTGAATTTTAAAAATATTTAGGGGTAGTTTGGGTGAGTCTTATATCTGATAAGGGGTTGAAAGTGCTTTAAGAAGTGTTTAGGGTTGTACGCGACTATTTTCTGTCATAAAATAGCAGCTTTCATGCATTTAAAAATAAAATTATTTTTCTTTATTGATTAATGCTTTAGGAACTTCAGACTCATTGTTTAAGGGATGGTAAAACATCCCCTAAAATTAGGTCAAAACATATTCTTGCTATGTACGCTTACTCCACTTACTGGAAAGTCGTTTCATACCGTAGCAGTTGAATAAAAATCTCTATTGATTTTAGTTACTAAGAAAGGATGATTTACATATGTTACTTGGATGTTTAGGGTACAAAAACACCCCCAAAACATGCTGAATACCCAAAGAATCGTTAATATTTCTAGTTCGTGGGTATGCATCTTTTGATTTGGTACGCCTGATAGTCAAAATATAACAGTTTTAGTCAAATCTATCATAGCGTTTTTGAGGAAAAAAAAACATTTTGCTAAAATAAGCATTTTTCCATTCAAATACATCTAAAAATCGAAACTTTGGACAAGTGTTTGTCCAAAAACTGTCCATCTTTCTGACATTTTTCTTTCGAATTTTCAGTTTACAGGTTCGAAAATACAAGAAAAAAATTTTTTTAGAATATTTTATCATAAGGCTTTTTTCTGTACATTTGGTGCGGGGTCCTTTACCACGTGGTCTTCTTTATATGTATTTTAATTTTTTTTCGTAAAATAATATAAACAATAAGTAAATAGATAATATAATATAATATAATATAAACAATTGACATTTTTAATCAAAATTATCAACATTATTAATTTATATATTTTTATTATTTATTTATAAATGAAAATTGTATTTAATTGAATATAAACGAAATTTTTCATAAAATGGAATTTCAGAATTAACCAATCTAATTTTAAGCAATTATAACTCCTATGGAAAGATAATTTTTTTCAAATTTATTGAACTTTTTTTGTTTAAAAAATCTATTTTTTAAATAAAAAAAATGTATCCTGAAACGAATGCGGTAGCCGATAGGAATTATAATGTTTTAGAAATAATGTTGTAATTAATTCTGAAATTTTACTCAGTGAAAATTCAATTTCAATATTGAGTTATTTTTAGTTTAAATAATTAGCTGTTATATTTTTTATGGTTTTTTTTTAACGAGAAAAAATTGACAGATGCGAAAAGAAATATTCTTTTCATGTTGTACTTCATTGAAAATGTTACTTTCTTGAATCATGTGCAAAGATATATTTTATTGGATCCAGAGACTAACCGAAAATACCGAAAAGAAATGAATCCCTATTACACGAATTGACAAATTTATTGACGAATAAATTAAAAATACCGAATTTTATGTGACCTAATTTTCAAGTTTCCGAAATCCAAATTTAACGATTTATAAAATTTCAGAATTGTACAAATAAGAAATTATTAAATACCCCAAAAATTCTTCAATTCAGAAAATAAAATTTTGGAGAAATTAAAAAATTGTCCGATAAAAAGTGAACTCGATTTCATTGATTTATTTTTTTTTAGATTTGAATCTGAAAATGTAATTAAGGAATTACTTATTAGAAATATTTACTAATTAATTTACATGATTATTATTTGTTAATTGTACAATTTTAAAATTTTATAATTCAATGAAATTTGATTTTATCATTTTAAAAATTCTGACATTTATAATTCGGTATTTTTACTGTTCATCAATTTATGTATTGGGTATTCATTTTTTCGGTATTTTTGGTTGGTCCATGGATCCATTGTGTTTCAAAAGTCCAAATTTTAACAGAAGTTCGTAATATATCTAAATTATTATTCAAAACTTTTTGAGCAGGAAGAATAATATCGGGATTTTGAACAATTTGGACTTTTATAGAACAATAGGAATAATTTTGGATAAGATATAAAGGCACAGTTACTAAATATGTACATTTTAAGGACTTATACAACAGCGTATCAGTTTTCAGTAATTTAAATGAACTCTTTGATTATCGTCCTAATTATATTTTCACTAATTTCTGGAAGAAAAGTAGATTATTAAAAATATGGATTTAAAAATATACGACTTGGCGCCACGAAAATAAGCGGCTTTCACAGCGCCTCTACAGGTATGTGTCCGTCACACTGGAATGATAGCTATATATATTATATGTATATATATATATATATATATATATATATATGCAACGACCACAAACTTGCCTGGAGCGCCTACTACCGGTATGTAGGCGGCGCTGTCGGCGAAAATCCTAACCCTCCCCGCTGTCAATTCAGTCCAGCTCAGTGCAATTTATATTTCATAGTGTATTATTTTTACCATACAAAAAAGGAATTTTATAAAGGACTTATTATAGTAATTACAAATGAGAGATTGGTAAATGGAATATTCGAAATTTGGAAAGTTTAGATGTGATAATGTGCAGCAATAATGTACGTAACGTACGAAAGTCAAAAAGGCTTTCTGAGTTATGAAATTTCTCTATTTCTAGGTTTTTAGGAATCATCTTCGCTGGATGCAACAGGAATAAATAGGATTACTGCAATTTAAAACGCTTTGAAGATAAAAATATATTATTATTACGAGAAAATTTTTTTTTTTTATTCGATTCGGAAAGAAATTGGATACATTCGGAAAGAGTAAAGTGGGGAGTCATTCGGAAATGATCGGAAAGAAGTCGGAGAGTGGGACATTCGGAAAGGTTCATGGGACAGCTCGACGTTCGGAAAGAAATTGGAAGCAAAGGTCCCATACAATTCGGAAAGGATCGGAACAGAACCTCTTTCCGAACCTTTTCGTTTCTTCCGCTAGGGCAGGTATGGGTCCCGTCCAATCTGTACTGCTTCGGCTCAGGTGTTTACGAAAAAGGTCGAGGTCATTCTTGGAGTAACTTTTAACGAGGAATCCAGTGGTGACCTTAAATTCGACCTTGAAATTGACCTTCAAGGTGAAAAAAAATTTTAATAACAAAAAAATAATAATAATAAATTGTGCGTATTGAATATTAGTTATGCTAGCATCAAACCCACGAATAATAAAAAAAGTCGATCAAAGTATAGTTTTAACTTTCTTCACAAAAAATTTGATAAAATAATGAATAAATTAATAAAAATTAAAGAACTGAATAGTTACAAGTTTAAGCTTCGTTATAAATTGATACTTAAATAAGCAACAAATTCCAAATTTTTTTACCATACAAAAATTTCTATCAATCATGAGTGCAGTTGTTTACATGTAAAAATGAGGTAGAGCTTTTACGTAAAAATACCAGATTACAATTTTCTTTTTTTTAAAACGTTTATCTGCGTTATAAGTTTAACCTTCTTGATTCTGATTGAAATTTGAGTAAGGGCTAGTCCATAAAGTCAAAATGCAACGCCTCACTGAAAGAGAAAGAATAACACTTTTTATGATGAGAGTTTAGGGTCAAGTGGAAAGATCTCTCAGGACAGCAATGAATGTTTTCAATGAAACATTTAGGGTTGGTAGAACTCCAATTGCACTCTCGACGGTTAAAAATACAGTGAGTAGGTTCAATAAGCTCGGCATTGTCAGAGATCTACCTAGATCAGGCAGGCCAAGGTCAGCAACAAATAAGGAGAAGTCACTAGATGGTTTGTTATCGTTTACTGAAAATCCGCATTATTCCATCCGCATAGCTGCTCAACAGCATGACATAAGTAAATCGTCTGTACACAACGTACTAAAAAGAGCGAAATTCCATCCATTTAAAGTGAAACTGGTTCACAAGTTGAATGAAGATGATTTCGATCATCGCGTTGAGTTTTCTGAAGACATGATGGCACGCATAGTTGAAGATCCTAACTTTCCATCAAACATAGCTTTTTCAGATGAAGCAACTTCCCAACTTGATGGAACTTTGTATAGACATAATTGCAGATATTGGGCAGATGAAAATCCTCACTGGATGCGAGAAGATAAATCGCAGTATCCGCAGAAATTAAATGTTTGGGCTGGAATACTTAACAATAGAATTATAGGACCATTTTTCATTGATGGTAACTTAAATACTCAAAACTATGAAGCTATGCTTTTACATTTAAAAGTTGCTGCAATCAGAGAAATAGCCGGAGACAACTTTGAAGACATATGGTTTCAGCAGGACAGTGCAGCTGCTCACTATGGACGAGACGTTGGCGCTTACTTAGGTCATCTTTGCTTAGGTGAGGTATTTGTTGTTCGGTGGATAGGACAGAGGGGTACAATTGAATGGCCAGCCAGGTCACCTGATTTGACGCCTCTAGATTATTTTTATTGGGGTTATCTGAAGGATCGGGTGTTCAAAATAAAACCCCAAAATGTAGATGAATTACGGCAAAGGATCATAGATGAGTCAGCTCTCATTCCCATTGAAATGATCCAAAATGCTGTTGATGCTTTTTATCATCGATTAGCTTACTGTCAAGAGGTGAATGGAGAACAAATCGAGCACTTACAATAAGATGTTGTGCTGATTAATGCAAATAATCAAATGTGAGAGGCGAGGGGACTCACTTAAATCTAGCACCCCGACCGTGAGAGGTGAGGGGACTCACGTAAATCAAGCACCCCGATCATGAGAGGCAACGGGACTCACGTAAATCACCCTGCTTAAAATGTCGGGTAGGACGCGGTTAGAAACCGGTTAGAGGTGGGTTGTAAACGGCCCAAACCGCGCCGTAACCGATTTTTGTCTCCGGGTTATAACCGACACCTAACCAGGCTCTATCTGGCATTATACAATATTCGTATCCGGTTTCTAGCTGGTTTGTAACTTGATCCACAAAATACTTCCACCCGGTTCTTATCCGGCCCTAACCGGCTTGTACCAGATTTTTATCTCCAGTTTATATCCGACACCTAACCGGGCTCTATCCGGCAACATGTAATGTTCGTAACCGACTCCTATACGGTTTTTAACTGGGTCCACAAAATACTTCTATCCGCTTCTTATCCGGTCCAAACCGCGCCGAAACCGGTTTTTGTCTCCGGGTTGTAACCGACACCTAACCGGACTCTATCTGGCATCATGTAATATTCGTATCCGGTTTCTACCGGGTTTGTGACTCGATCCACAAAATACTTCTAACCGGTTCTTATCCGGTCTTAACTGGCTCGTACCCGATTTTAGCCTCCGATTTATACACGAAAAAAAATTGTACTTAAGGAATTATAGATTTAGTTACGATGTGGCGGATATGAGCAAAAATCCGTGATAATTACAGACCTATGTTTTTGTGAATTCTACAGAACTTCTTCTATGAGAATTAAATATAATTCAAGAAGAATTCTTAGACGAGACACAAAACCCCTCTCAAATCAAAAACACGGCAGAATTCTGTAATTTCTACATCACCGCGCCGTCGTTTCCAACACGAAAAAAAATTCCGATTTATAGAGGGGCTTCTATATTTAGCTTACTTATTTGTATATCAGAAAGACGGAAGGACGGACGGAGGACACACGAGCGACACATTCTTAACTTATTGTAACGGACCCAAACATAATTATATAGCCTAACCTAAAATTTATATAATGCACGCAACGCACTTCCCTAACGCAGAATATCGCACGCTGAGGGTATCGGTCGAAATGGTCCTTATATACTAATCAAGAAAATTCTTACAGCTTGTGAGAAACGACCAGTGCCGGGCTGGATATTTAATTTAAGGTTCCAAATTTCCGGATAGAAACCGGTTATAACCAGTTAGAAAGCTTCCAGTGTCGAGTGCTGTGTAGGAATCTGTTAGGAACCAGTTATAAATGAATTTCGGTCTTTGCCAAAATTTCATTTCAGGTTCCAATTTTTGGATAGAAACCGGTTAGGACAGGTTAGAATGATTCCTGTGTTAAGTGCCGTGTAGAAAACGGTTAAAAACGGTTAGAAACCAATTTCGGTGTTTACCAATATGTAATATCAGGTTCTAATTTGCCGGATAGAAACCGTTTAGGACCGGTGAGAACGTTTCCTGTGCAGTTTTCCCAATTCGGCTCCCCAACCGCCCTGCGCATGCGTCGCACCAGCAGACTCATTGGATGTTGATCGCGCGCTTATTTGAAATGATTAACTATGCAAATCAATTTTTCACAATATATAATAATCATAAAGTACAAAAAAATATTATGAATGATTTAAAATTCACATTGGTGAAAAAAGGCATTCCTTCCTTCAAATTTGAAATCAATCATTTATTTTTGAAGAGTGCAATAAAATAATTATTTCACCTTGCACTCGAAAAGACTATTTTTTGATCTGAAAATTAATCGTTATTATTTCCACAATGATGATTCATTATAAAAAACTGCTTCACGCATGTGATAGTTTAAAAAAAGCGCGTTATATACAGACAATGAGACTGCCGATGCAACGCATGCGCATTGCAGTTGGGGAGCCGTATTGGGAGCACTGTTCCTGTGTCGAGTGCCGTGTAGGAATCGGTTAGGAACCAGTTAGAAATGAATTTCGGTCTTCGTCAATATTTAATTTTCTGTTCCAATTTTTTGATAGAAACTGGTTAGGACCGGTTAGAAAGATTCCTGCTTCGAGTGCCGTATAGGAATAGGTTATGAACCGGTTAGAAACGAATTTCGGTGTTTACCAATACTTAATATCAGGTTCTAATTTGCCGGATAGAAACCGGTTTGGACCAGTTACAAAGTTTCCAGTGTCGAGTACTGTGTAGGAATCTGCTAGGAACTAGTTAGAAATAAACTTTGTTCTGCCAATATTTAATTTTGGTTCCATTTGTCGGACAGAAACCGGTTAAGACCGGTCAGCATGTTTCCTATGTCGCGTGCCGTGTAGGAAACGGTTAGGAGCCAGTTAAAAATGAATTTTGGTCTTTGCTAACATTTGATATCAGGTTTTAATTTTTGGAAATAAACCGGTTTGGACCGGTTAGAATGATTCCTGTGTTCATTGCCGTGTAGAAATCGGTTAAAAACCGGGTAAACGAATTTCGGTGTTTACCAATATTTAATATCAGGTTCTAATTTGCCGGATAGAAACCGGTTAGGAACGGTTAGAATGATTCCTCTGTTGATTGCCGTGTATCGGTTAAGAACCGGTTAGAAAAGAATTTCAGTGTTCACCAATATTTAATCAGGTTCTAATTTGCCTGATAGAAACCGGTTACGACCATTTAGAAAGTTTCCAGTGTCGAGCGCCGTGTAGGAATCGGTTAGGAACCGGTTAGAAACTAATTTCAGTGTGCCAATATTTAGTCTCAGGCTCTAATTTGCCTGATAGAAGCCAATTAGGACCGGTTAGAAAGTTTATAGTGTCAAGTGCCGTGTAGGAATCGGTTAGGAACCAGTTAGAAACGAACCTTGATCTTTGCCAATATTGAATTTCTGGTTCCATTTGCCGGATAGGGACCTGTTAGGATCCGGGTACGTTCCAGAAATTTAAATTGAGACCGGAAAGAAATAGGTTAGAACCGGGTGAAAACCGAATTGGTTTCTAACCGTTTTCTATCCAGTTTCTTGTGTTATCTAACGGGGATTTTAAGCAGGGCAAGCACCCCAAAGGGAACAGATTTTACTACGTCCACGTCGTTGTTCCTGGGTAACGCTAAATGTAAAAAAATTGACCTGCAAATGACCTTGAAGGTTAAGCTCAAGATCAAATTCAAGGTCACCACTGGATTCCTCGTTAAAAGTTACTCCAAGAATGACCTCGACGTTTTTCGTAAACACCTGAGCCGCAGCAGTACAGATTAGACCCGGCCCATACCTGGGTCAAGCCTAATAACCTTATGCTGAAGTTCAAGGTCACCCTTGACCCATGACCTGAGTACATGTTTGAACGTAAAATTTCCCGCTCTTTCGATTGCCGTTGGCAAAAATAGGGTTTCCCACTTGAAAAAACAAAGTTGACCTTGAAATAACCTTGAAGGTCAAGCTCAAATTCAAGGTCACCACTAAGTTCCTCGTTAAAAGTGACTTCAAGAATGACCTTGGCCTTTTTGAAAAATATTTTACCTGGAAAATTATTTAGGTGTTTCGTTACTTTTTGGAATAGGACATCACATTTTCTGCCATATTGAGGTGCTACCCTCATCGCACTACCAAGTCGAGCGCTGGTTTTCTCGTTTTTCGTAAAATATGACGGTAAACAGTAGAAAGATTTTTTAAGGTTAGAAAAGTTTGACATGTTCGCTACAGAAACACCGCACTTCCGAATATAATAATTATTAGTGCCACGAAGTACTACAAGGAGACCGCACACCATGTATTTCACCTGGCGCCATTTGGCGATCGCCTTTCTTCCGATTTTCTCCATAGCGAGATTTCTTCCCAGATGAGAGCGCCTCTTCAGAGAAAATTTGTAACTAAATTGTCGTCTGCTACTATAGGAATCGTAATTCCTCAATTTGCCACATGTGGCTAATTGAGGAATTTAATTTTCATTTGTGCAAAGGTTGAAGCACTTAAATTGTAGGTGGTAATGTACGAAGTGTATACAATAACTTTAAAGTATTAAAAGATAAGGTTCTATGCAGGAGAGATACAAATTTTTAATGATTAGTGTGTAGTTTCACAATCTTTCCCGTGTCTTGTGCATCTATTCCTGAAACTTGGTAATCATTAAACAATTTGTTTACTGAATATGGAACTCTTCAATCTCATTTTTCTCCGTGTAGAGTTGTTTTATTTCTACAAGTCTATTTCTACTGAAAGTATTGAGTCTTATTTAATTGAAAATAAAAATGTTAAGTCTTACTTAATTTTAAGCAATGAATCTTGAATAAAATTTATTCTTTAATAGAAAAATCTATAAGATATTATAAGAAGAAACGACAGATTTTTCAAAAAAAATCTTCAACTATATTAAAATAGGAATGATATTAAACATAAAATTTACAAGAATAAGAAATTTTAATTTAATTCGAATTTAATTAAAAAACTAAACATTAAATATTCGAGGGGAGTTAACCACATGCAATTTTTATCTTCATCAGAATTCAAAACTTCAAAGAAATCCAAACAGTTTATAATTAATTCGAAGAATTCAAAAAAATAAATAAAAATAAAAAGCAGTATGAAATATGAAGCTTATAGGGTGCATCTCAACAACTAAGGCTTCGATTATGATATATTCCCTTCTAATAATTTGTTTAATTTATGCAAACATTAATATTTTAAATGCTTTTTTCATTGAAAGACTCAATTCTTC
This sequence comes from Andricus curvator, assembly GCA_932195095.1. NCBI lineage: Eukaryota > Metazoa > Arthropoda > Insecta > Hymenoptera > Cynipidae > Andricus > Andricus curvator. The sequence goes on from CAKNYM010048903.1 coordinate 90,146, forward strand.
GAAATATTGTCGTTTTTTCTCCTAAAAAATCTTTTGCATCAATTAATTTATTTATTTATTTATCAATAATTCATATGTTTATATTATTTTATTTTTTATTGTTGTTATTCCATTTATGTTTTGACTTTGAATATGTTTGCGAAATTTAAACCAATTTATTAAATTAATAACATTCATATAAAATAAATTTGTTTGCGAAACAAGTTCGAAAAATCGAACTGTTTTTCATTAAAAAAAAAGAACATTTAAAATGTTTATTTTTGCATACTTGAATAAAAGTTCATAAGAGAATTGAATATATAAACATTTTAATAAATAATAAGTTAAATATTTGGACCTAGGTATTTCCAAATTTTACTTTTGAGCCATGATCTTTATTTACAACAATTATTAATCCACATAGAAAACACACTACCGGGCACTCCCTTGTAAGATATATATTTTTGTGAATAATCCTAGTAGATTATATCTCAGTAGTATAACTATGTTAAAAAATGTGTATTTATGTTTTTTTTAGAACTTTATAAGTGAGAAATTGAAGTATAATTAAATGTCTCATCGGTAACATCTCCCCAAATACAAATTCGGAAACTAAAATTAATCAAAAGAATTCCAAATAATTAAAAAGAATTCAATACTTTGTTGCGAACTGGGAAATGCCCGGGAACTTTTTTCCTCGATTAAAATGTCCACCTGAATTTCTTAGCTTTTTTAAAATTATTATATTCATTGGTATTTTCCTGTAAAAATACGACTAGTTCTACTTTTTCATACTTGTACAAAATTTCCGACCAAGGATTGAAAAAACTTTTAATTTGATTTGTTTCTTTAAATTAATTTTTGTGGAACTTTTGTGATTATTATTATTATACCATTAAGCCATTTCCCTTTCGGTGTAGGCGTGACTTGCTCGGTTGGAAAATAGTATTGGGTATATGGGTGAATTGGTGTAGAGTATATAGGTATAAGTTAGATATGGATATAGGTGTAAAGTAGATAGGTATATAGGTGTTAGGTATATATGTTTTAGATTGATCTGGAATTCTCGTGTCATTTATTCAAATGACACGTTTATTCCGCAACACTGCTCCGCCCCAGGTTGCTGATCAATCTCTCTAGCGATCACCCCAAGTGAAGAGCCTCACAAAATTGTTATGTATGGTTCCCTACTTGGGCCCATTATAATAGAGAAAAACTATCCAATTAGGGATTTTAAGGGTTTAAAAATGGTGATTCATTTTTTTCATAGAGTCCTCTAATAAGTAAAGGTAAAAAAAAATGGATAGAACCAAAAATATGTACTTCATAGAGATGGACAACTTTTATTGAAATAATTTTCCAATACCAGCAACAATCTTGAAGTAAATCAAGAAAAACATGTCTTTCCTGGTTTTTTGGATTCACATTTTATACAGCTGGTTTTTAGGTAAGAAGGTGAAGAGTAGGATCACAGGATCTTTTATTTTCTCAAATTAGTAATTTTTATATATGGCTCTTTATCGAATTTTAAAGAATTAGGTATGCGAAGGAATTTCCAATTGATTTTAATGGTTTGAAAGAAATTTCAAATCTTTTCTTTCTTGAAAATCCTGACATGTTGGGGTAGGGTTTCTTTTCGACAAATTCCAGGAATTAATTTTATGGTTTTTCGCTGAGTTTTTGTAATATTATTTTGATCCCTTTTCAAAGAATTTGCACGCGATAAAGCAGGGAAATTACGGTATTTCAGAGGTTTTTTACATTGAGAATTAAAAATAAATAAATAAATTAAATAAAAAAAATAATAAAAAAAATAAAAAAAATGGAAAAAATAATAATAAATAAATAAATGAATAAATAAAATAAAATTCAACCCTTTTCAATTAAAAAAAAAGACTTATTGGCTCCTCGTTTAGAGGTAGGCCGGGATTCAGCAGATGGGCACATATTAACTCCTATCTAATACAACGCTGCTGAAGGCTGGTAACCTTCTCAGTTCAAATCACCAACCAATTGAGACTCTCGGTTTCCTTTCTCTGTCCTCACCCCCCCCCCCCTCATTCCAGTAACAGAAGTTTTGGTGGGACTGACGCTAAAACTAGACTCTCCACCGTACGACGAATAATCACTTAACTTGGACATGATTTCAGCTCACAAAACAAATCTCGCGCATAAAGATGATAGTTGGGTGTACAATCTAAACATGAATAATACAAACAATAAAGTAGCCTCGGAATGGACTGAAACTTTGATTGACGAAATGCATACACACGGTAAACGTAAAGGTCGAGTTTCAGGCGATGAATGGAGACTGGGTGTTTGGAATGCTAGAGGAGTGAATGATCTTAAAGTGAGAGAACTACGAGAAACTATGCATGCAAGGAAACTAGATATTTTATGTGTACCTGAGACGAAGAAAAAGGGTTGCGAAAAAAGAAACATAGAAAATGGGGTGTTGAAAGGCGGTTTTGAAATATGGTCAGGAGTAGACAGTGAATCACATGGTAGTCAGGGGGTCGGTTTAATCATGAATGAAAAAGCAAGACAACATCTCAAAGATCATGGGTTTGTATCTCCCAAATTGTTGTGAGCTAAAATGAAGGTAGGAATCAGAAGATTATTCATCATAGCGTGCTACGCCCCAGTTGATAGTGACCCGAGAGAAGTCAAAGATGCCTTCTGGGACACTTTAAATGATACAATAAGTATTTGCGATCAAGGTTTAAGAATAATTCTGCTAGGAGATATGAACGGATGGGTCGGTGTCCAACGTCAGGATACAGATACAGAAAGGGTGCTAGGTAAATTTGGGGATGCAACAAGAAAAAATTATAACGGGGAAAAATTAGTTAGCTTATGCTTAGAAAAGGGCCTATTTATTACAAATACTTGGTTTAGACATAAAATGATCCACATGTACACCTGGAGTAAAGGAAATAGCCACAGTATAATTGACTTTGTTATTGCGGATGAAAGACTAAGGGAACTAGTTAAAGATACAAGAGTCATGAGGGGTTCCGAATGCAATACTGATAATTACCTCTTAGTCTCCAAAATAAATTTAGGGCGGGGATGGACAAGAAAGAGAACAACAAAAACAAAACAAACGCGAATAAAGATTGGAAATTTACAGAAACCGGAAGTGCGAATAGACTTTCAAAATAGGTTAAACGAACGTATAGATGAGACAATTTGGAAGGGGTTATTAAACAATAAAGATTTAGAGGGCATGTGGACTTTGCTACGGGATATCATCGTTGAAACTGCGACCGAAGTATGTGGCACGGCGGTTGTAGGAAGAAAATCTGGTGATGCATGGTGGAATGATGAAATTGAGGCAGCCCAAAAAGAGAAAAGTTAAACGACTAGTCAAAGAGAGTAAAGAGAAAATCAGAACAGAAGAAGAGAGGAAAATACAAAACAGCTTTGAAGGAATTATGAAACTATTACCCTTCTAGAAATAATTAATTGAAAACAATTAAGAACGATAGAACGAAATTTGAATTGTTTTCAATCGTGTTTCTTAATCGTGTGTGCACGATTGGGAACGATTGAGTGTTGCAAAGTTTCAATCGTTCCCAATCGTTCCCAATCGGGCCAATCGGTAGTAGGATTTCGAGGTTATGAAGTGGCAATTTGATGGCAGCACTTTCGTCTCGCGGGAATTCTTTGAAAATGTTTATTTACTTTTTTTCGAGACAACACATTTTAAGCAATATGTTCATGAAAAAAACTGAATAAATGTTTTGTAATAATTTCCGCGAGCTGAGAGTGCTGTTATCAACAAATTTGCCAATGTGATGAAGTTTTTTCATTATATTATTCATTTCATTGTCTATAATTTTGTATAAAAAACGTGTAATTTATTAAATAAATTGATTAAAGTATTTTAGGTACAGAACAATTAAAATTAACTGAGAGTCAAGGTATTCAGACTCTTTCTCATCTTCTAATATCCTACGAATATTAGCATTATTACTTTTTAATTCGTCACCCTCTGTCCCACTATCACTCTCACTTGGAAGATTCATCATTTTAATTTAAAATTCATCTTTTTTTGGTGAAACTTCAACTATTTCGTTGGAAATCGATATTTTGCATTTAAAAATTAAACTATTTGTTTGAAAATTTATGTATTTTGTGGAAAATTTGACTTTTTTTGTAAAAAGATAATCTTTATGACTGAAAATTCATCTTTTTGGCATAAAATTCAACTATTCTTTTTCTTTGAATGTTTTTTGGTTGAATATATATTTTTTTTAAATGAAAATGTAACTATTATTGCAGTTGAATATTCCATAAATTTAGTTAAAAATTCTTCTCTTTTTTTGAACTTTTTTTTCTTGCCTAAAAATTTATTTATTCAATTTTTGTTAGAAAAATTATCTTTTTTAGTTGGAAATTCGTCTTTTGGTAGAAATTCATCTTATTGGTCCAAAATTCAATTATTCTAGTTAAAGTCTGGTTTAAAATTCAACTATTTCAGGTAAATATTTACAATTTTATTTGAAAATTCATCACTTCGTTTGTTTGGTTAAACATAAATTTTTTTTAATTGAAATTTAATTATTTAAGTTTTGGTTGACAATTTATATTTTTTAGTAAAAATTAATTTTTTTGCTTGAAAATTTAACTGTTTCAGTTGAATATTCATTGTTTTAGTTGAAAACTCTTATGTTTGGTTTAAAATTAATTTTTTTTTTTACTAAAAATGTTACTATTCCATTTTCGGTTAAAATTTTTTTATTTTTTTTGGTTCAAAATTCAACTATTTGGTTGAAAATTTGTCTTCTTTAATCAAAAATTCAAATATTTTGTTGAAAATTCATGTATTTTGTTGACAAATTGTATTTTCTGTACAAAATAATTATTTTTATTTGAAAATTAATCTTCTGGTTTAAAAATTCATCTTTTTGGTTGAAAATTCAAGTGAACCAGTTAAATATTCATAATTTTAGTTAAAACTTTTTTTTTAATTTAACTATTCAGTTGAAGATTCATCATTTTATTTGAAAATTCAACTTTTTTGTTGAAAATCCGTTTTTTTTTTGTTGAAAATTAATTTTTTCAACTAAAAGTTTAACTATTTCATTTTTTTTGTAAGAAATTGATATTTTTAGTCGAAAATTTAAGTATTTTTTAAAAATTCATTTATTTTGCAATGTTCTGCTTGTTGTGTTAAAGGATGTTCAGAATGAATGTCATGTATTAAAATAAATGTTTGCGTTTTGCGGCAAATATGAATATGTTACTTTTAGTTGACTGGGAAAATTGAACAACTTGACCGGGAATTTGAAATCGTCCGCCGAATCGCCACCCTTGAAAATGTCTGTGCTCGGGGAAGGAAAACCAGTTGTTGCGATGATTCCTGCATGTATTTAATACAATTTTGAACTATTTCACCTGTAAATACTACAATTTTTAATGTTTAAATTTAAAAATAGTTTAATCTGTAACAGTTTTTAAATAGTTAAATCTCCAAGTCCATTTCTGTCAATTATTGTTAACTTATTTGAATTTTTAATTACATAAATATTCAAAATTGAGTATTTTAAATATTTAAAACTAGAAATTTTCGAGAATTTCAAATCAAACTTATTTATAAATTCAAAATTGTTATGCTGCAAGACATTTAAAAAGATTGGATAAGTTTTTCTACTAAAAATTAAAAGAATTTAATGAGTTACCTACACTTTATTTAATCCGAGTTTCAAAATATTGGCGCCATTCTACGTACTAATGATTTCAATCGTTTTCAATTGGGTATCCATTATTGTGAATCAGAGGTTAAGTTGTCACTACAGCATTTTGATATTGCGATAATTATTTACAAGCGGTTTTTTACGCTTTCAAACAAAAAATGTCAACAATATGAATTTAAAAATAAGTAAATAAAGTTTTACAATAATATACACGCTAAATCAAACTACTACTGCCTACTTGATGAAGACACTATATCACTGTCACATTGTTAGATGGCATGATTTTTACATACCGTTAACCCACATAATTTCGACTCTTCATTCGGTATACCGCCTGAACAAACATTCTATTTTTTGTACTTGAAATTTTTGTTGAATTGTTAAAAATTTAATTTCCAACCTATAAACACGTGCGCGTCATGTGTGTTACAAACGAAAACTGCAGAGGGCGCACTGCAGGCAAGTGCATTTACTCAATTCAACCCGATTGGAAACAATTGACACAATTAGCAACAATTTAAAACGATTCAACTTTTGATCACTCTTAATCGTTATGAATCGTGTCCAGTCGATTATTTCTAGAAGGGTATATAAACAGTTGAAGGAAAGTAAAAATACAGAGTTTGCGAGCATGAGAAACAGCAAAGGTGAAATGCTATATGATATAGACGGGATAGTAGACGCTTTAAAAGACTCTTTTAAAGAACTATTAGGGGGTGAAGTTATAGGACAACAATACTACGACATAGAACAAAATGCATTAGAAAACCCAATTGAAAAAGTCTGTGTCACTGAGGTTAGAGATATAATTAAGAACTTGAAAAACGGTAAGGCTGCTGGTGTGGACAGTATCAGCGCTGAAATGCTTAAATACGGTGGCGAGTACATACCTCACAGGTTGTGCGAATTGATAAATTTATGTATCGAGACGGGGGAAGTCCCAGACGATTGGAGAAAAGCGATTATCGTACCAATATACAAAAGAAAGGGAGATAAAAGCAACTGCAGTAATTACAGAGGTATCAGCCTTCTAAGTACCGTAAGTAAAATATACTCAAAAATACTTATTCGTAGGGTAATGGAGATTACAGAAGAAAAAATATGGGAAGTCCAAAGTGGATTTATGCCAGGAAGATCATGTACAGATCAGATATTTAGCCTAAGACAGATCACAGAAAAAAGCTTGAGAGTAGGAAAGAAAGTTTTCTGTGCATTTATTGACCTAGAAAAAGCATTTGACAAAGTAAATAGAAATAAACTTTGGGAAGTCCTTAAAGAGTACGGAGTAAATGGAGGGCTCCTACAAGCAAGAAAAACAATATATGTATACCATTAAGCCATTTCCCTTTCGGGGTAGGCGTGACACTACCCGATTCGGGTAGTGTTTCTAGGTTGATAACTTGTAGTAAATAACTACAAGTGTGGGCTCACCACACCCACGATGTGCCAACAGCACTCAGTTTTCTCGAATGGTCACCCATCCAAGTGCTAACCGCGCCCAACGCTGCTTAACTTCAGTGGTCTGACGAGAACTGGTTTTTTCAGCGTGGTATGGCTGTTGGCCATATAAAGGTAGTAAAGCGAGTGTAAGGGTATAAATGGGAAACTGAGTGACTGGTTCGATATTATGCAAGGCGTGAAATAAGGATGCGTTATCTCCTCGTGGCTATTTATCATATTCATGGATAAGTGTCTAAGAACTGCACTCTTCGACGAAGAAGGTGTAGATCTCCAAACAGTCAAGGTACGTGGGTTAGCTTTCGCAGATGACAAGATTGTTATGACAGAATCAGTCGAGGACTTGCAAAGAATGTTGAATAAACTTAATACAAGCATGAAGGACATGTGACTCAAAATTAACGTAAATAAAACAAAAATTATGGTGTTTGAGGGAAAAAGTGAGAAAACAATATGCAACATTGTCCTAAATGATGTGAGATTAGAATAAGTTGACCAGTACGTATATCTAGGTCAGGGGTCTCCAAACGTAGATCCTGTATCTACTTGGGATCCCAGGCCAGTAGGTCGGATCTACTCCGCTCTGACCCAGAACTGTCAAAATCCTTTACCTGATTCGAGCCGCTTGGAACCCTTTAAAAAAAAGGGTCCTCCATGTTCAAATTTCAGAACTGAGCCCTTCCAACAAGGATTTTTTTCCGAAAGGTCATAAATTTTCTCTCAGTTTCCCTTCGAAAAAAAATGGTAGATCCCGAAAAAGGTCGTGCGATCCTGGGTCACGCTGCACCTGTGGATTGTGGAGACCCCTGATCTAGGTAGTCTATTCACTAGCGACGGAAAATAGATGGGGAGTTAGATAGGCGCATAAATAAGGGTAAGCAGGTTATCGGTAGAGCAGGGTCCATCCTCACAAATAAAAACATATCAAAAAAAGTTGAAATGGCCATACATAATTCTATATTCGTACCAACTGTACTATACGGTAGCGAGACATGGACCTGTCAAGAAAAGGACAGGAGTAAAATTAACGCGATCGGCATGAAACCTCTGCGCATAATATGCGGGAAAACACTGATGGACAAAGTCCGAAGCGAGACAATCCTCAAAGAATGTGGTGCAAAAGAGACAATAGTTGACACATGGGAAAGAAATCAGTTAAGATGGTTCGCTCATCTTGAAAGAATGAAAGATGAACGACTGACCAAACAAGTGTATAAAGGTAAAGTTAATAGCAGAATGTCCAGAGGTAGACCACCGAAAGAATGGTTAGAATCTGTAAATGAGACATTAATCCGAAGAGACATAAGAAGCCATAGAAACACAAGAGCTTGCATGAAAAAATGCATGGACGTGAAGGAAGCTAGAGTAGTATGCCAGGACAGAAAAGTGTGGCGACAAATAGTTTGTAAACAGAGTGGCAATAGAATGAATGACGCCTGAAACAAAGACCTTGGATACTAATGAGCCCAAGTGGAGAACCACACATAACAATTTTGTGAGACTCTTCACTTGGGGTGATCGCTAGAGAGATTGATCAGCAACCTGGGTCGGAGCAGTGTTGCGGAATAAACGTGTCATTTAAATAAATAACACGACAATTTCAGATCAATCTAAAATATTTATACCTAACACCTATATACCTATTTACCTTATACCTATATACCTACATACCTTACACCTATATACCTATTTAACATATACCTATCTACTCTATACCTATACACCCATATACACACTACCTTTCTCCAACCGAGCAAGTCACGCCTACCCCGAAAGGGAAATGGCTTAATGGTATAATAATAATATAATAATAACGCTACGCCCGACAACTGATATAACACCTCGTATTAGCCCTTATGTAAAACTCACTTTTAGACATATTAAATAGGGTGATTTTTCACGAAAATGGGGTAATGATATGGAGGAATAAATTCTTTCAAATACAATTAATGTAAATACCATATTGAATGCAATATGAAACACTTTTAATTCCTAAGATTTCAAGTCGAAATATAAATATATATATCGAATATATATATATATATTATCAGAAAGACGAATTTTCAACAAAATACATGAATTTTCTACCAAGCAGTTGAATTTTCAACTTATAAAGGGTGCATTTCTAACCAAAAATGGATAACTGCCATTTTCAGATAAAAAAAATAATTTTGAACCAAAAAACCGAATTGCCAACAAAAAAAGTTAAATTTTGAAACAAAGATGTGAATCTTGAAAAAAGTATGAATTTTTAACAAACATGAATTTTCAACAAAATGCATTAACTTTCAACACGAAAATATGATTTTTTTAACCAAAGAATTAATTTTCTACCAAAAAGTTAAATTTTCATCAAAATAGCTTAATTTTTAACCAAATAGTTAAATTTCGACCAAAATATGAATTTTTAACAAAAAAGTTAATTTGCAACCGAATACTTTAATTATCTTTCAATTTGTTGAATCCTTAACCAAACCAGACTAATTTTGACTCAAACACTTACATTTTTAATCAAAAATGAATAATTTATAACGAAAAATATTAAATTTCGACCATAAAGACGAATTTTCAACAAAATACATGACATACATGAAAATGCCAAGAAGTTTAATTTTCAACTTAAAAAGGATACATTTCTAAGAAAAAATTGATCAGTGCAATTTTCAGATAAAAAAAGTAATTTTGCACAAAAGAAAACGAATTGTCAACAAAATAGTTACATTTTCAACCAAAGATCGATCCAAAAGATGACTTTTTAACCCAGAAGATTAATTTTCTAAAAATGGAATAGTTAAATTGTCAACCAAAGGAGGTGAATCTTAAAGAATATGAGTTCTTAACAAACTAGTTCAACTTTCAACCAAAGTCGTTCAATTTTCCACCAAAATGATGAATTTTCGAGCAAAAAGATCATTGCTCTACAAAAAAAGACGAGGTTTCAACATAATTGTTGAATTTTAGAGCCAAAAGGACGAATTATCTATCAAACGGTGAAATTTCCAACCCAAAAATATGATTTTTTAACAAAAAAGTTAATTTTCTACCAAAAAGTTAAATTTTTGCATTATTTGATTATTTTTACTGGTACTCAGTTGACTAATAGTCAAATCTTAATAAGTTTATCAAATATTATATATAAAAAAATCAAATAAACTAAAAAATAATTCTATTATACAATTGTATTGTTTAATTATAATTTATTTAATTCATAATTAATCACACAAACATAAAAATTAACGAATTATTGTTTGCTTAATATATATAATAAATTGATTATTTTCAATTTCAACTCAATATGGTTATAAATCCTACACCGTAAAATTCTATACAAAATAATGCTTTAAATTTTGTGAATTTAAATAAACTACAAAAAAAAATTCTTCACAAAATATTTTAATAAATAATTCTTTGAAAATTTCAATTATTTTGTGTACAAATTTACAGTGTGTGATTTCACCGTGTCGAGTTTACATTTAAAACATTTAATTTGTTTAATAAATATTCTTCTGTATAGAGTTTTCGCCTGTAAAAATAGCGATTTAGAATTTGCAAAAGTAGAGTTTCATTTAGTAGAATTTCTACTTCCCCTTTTTCAAAAGAACAACCCAGATAACAATTCGTGCGCGCACATTTCGCGCACGTCGATGCGCGCACGAAATGCTTGCAAGAATGCACCACATCTAAAAGCATTTTGTGAATGCGACTTCAGTGCGTGCACAATGCGTCGCCAATGTCAGCATACGTTCGATCACCCCGTGACGGAACTATGCGACACATACATGCGTGCACTATGAATGCAGTTTGCAATCTGCTAAAGTGAATATAAATAAATTATTATTATCTATCAAAAAGAGTTTTAAATTCAAATAATTACAAAAAAGAATGTTTAAAAATTGATTGTGTGCAAAATAAAAATATATTTTTAAAAACATAAAATTAAAGGAAGTTAAAACATAACATTAAAACAGAAAGATACAAGTTCATTAAAAACATGTAAGAACTAATTATTAACAAAATAAAATGTATTAAATCGAAACTCAGAAAGAAATTTTTCAACCAAATAGTTTAATTTTTAACTAAAAAAGATAAATTTACATTAAAGATGGAATAGTTCAATTTCAGCTAAAAATTAACTTTGAACGAAAAAACGAACGAATTTTGAACAAATAGTTAAAATTTCAAACAAAATGATGAATTTTCAACTAAAATTATGAATCGTCAACTGGAATAGTTTTATTTTCAGTTAAAAGATAATTTTTTAACAAAAAACAACGATTTAGTAACAATATATAAATTTTCAACCAAAGTGATGAATTTTCAACTAAAATGATGTATCATTTTCAATAAAGGAGATTAATTTTGTTACAAAAAAAAAATCATCAACAAAAGATATTAATTTTCAAACAAATAGTTAACTTTTTAAACTAAAAATGTCAATTTTCAACATAAAATATAATGTAAATTTTCAGTTAAAAAATTCATTTTATTACAAAAAAAAAAAAAAAATTTTTACAAAAATAGTTAAATCTTCCACTAATAAACTGTTAATAAACAAAAAAATATATTTTAAACAAAGAAAACAAATTTTCAACAAAATAGTTCAATTTTTAACCATCAGAGAGAATAATCATTTTTCAGAATTTGAAAAGGTGCCGGAAAAGATGGCGACTCGATCAAGTGCTATCTCGCGGACTTTATAGTGCCTGATTTCTAAAGTAATGAACGGTTCGACGGACAAAATTTATTTATTTTGCATAATTTTCTACATTTATCTGCATTACATATTAGTATAAAAAGTTGCATAAACCCGAAATTTAACAATTCATCCATTTACTTTGCACTTTATTCGGGAAACGAGAGAATAAATATGATGTTAAACCTGGTTGTATAGGTTAGCATTCCTGATACAATTTTGTGTGCGTTGTGCATATGGTGCATATTGTGTGCAAGATCCGACGAGTTTTACTTTCGAAACATGAAAAGTAAATAAATACTACAAAGGCTTTTTTATATACTCGCAGCAAAAATTAAATAAAGATGTGAAATTAAATCTTTTTGATACTTTATTTTATTATAAATAAACAATTTCAAGACCCTCCTCGTACGCGCACTGCGTGCTTGCTTCATGCGCGCACGCACGTGCCTTGCACGACATGCCTGGCATATGCGCCTCTATGGAGGACACATCTGTGTGCTGATCTGAACGCACGTCGTGCGTGAAAATACGCACGCGTGCCTGCGCCATGCGCGCATAGTGCGCTAAAATTGTTATCTGGGAATTTTCTGCATTATTACAAAAATGGACTTTAGTCAAATAATACTGTATTTCAAAAAATGTGAGTAATACAATCACAAGGTTATTAATAAGTAGTTACTATTAAAAATTTGTCACTTGCATTATTCATGAACAGTTAATTTTAATTGCAATATAACTCATCTTTTCCATAAAAAATGTAGCAGCTGAAAATATTTATTACGAAACAATTACATTTTAATGAAATTCAAGAGTACATCTTATCTTCTACACATTTCCTTAATGCGCAATTTATTCGAATAATTGAAAATAATAATATAAAATATTTTTGATATCAAATTTTTATTTTATATTTTCAAGTATGTACCGACTGAGTATCGGCTATTCGATGTACTTGTTCGGCAGGAGAAGAGTGCGGGGGCAAAGGAGGGGGTAAAGGATAATACGGATCAACTACAATTTCAGGTTACGTGTTCCATAACCTCTTCCTGCTGACAAAAACTGGCATATGTTTATAGAATAAAATAAAACTGAAATCAACTGGGAAAGTACTGAAGGAATAAATTTATATAATGTAGTAAACACGACATATAGAATAATTATTAAGCTTTATTTGTTTCAAAATATTCCTTCCTCAGTTTTGGAGGAAAATTTGATCGAAAGATATATTTAATATTTATTTATAATTATGGATGCTCTTGTTTACTCTTCTTATTACAATTTTGTATAACGTTCGCAATTTAAGTAATATATGAAGGGTGGAAAGACAGAAGGTGGCAAGTGACAATTTTTTGAAAATGGGGTTTATTGTTAGAAAATTCTCAAAAATTGAAATATACATCGTGTTAAAAGTATTTGCTCGAAATCGTATTTTTGATGGTAGCAATACCTTAAAGTTTAATTTTCATATCCATTAAAATTAAAGACTTTCGTGATCAAGCTATTTTTTATGATATTTACAAAAGGCATGTATTTCAATATCTTCATGGTTCACCAGCAGAAAACGTTAATTTTATTATTTATCACTACCTGAATGCGAAAAATCGTCTGTCGCACTGTGACACCGTCTCATTGAAAATTATTTTTTTGGGAAGTGAATAACTTTTTTCGATAAAACTTTCTCCGTATTCATCAAGTGAACATCTAGGGGGACGTCTAGCCAATTAAAAATGAAATGAAAATTACACTTTTTCTCACGATTTTAAGACGATTTTACGAAACCAAAAAATTCTAACCTGAAAATCAAAACTGAGTTTTCTCCTATCTGAATGATTTTTTTATTAAACTTTTTCCCTCTGTATTCAGTAACTCAAGCAGTACTTCAACTCGAAGGCAGAATTTCATGTTCCTTTAATTGCGATTTAAATTTGACACAATGTTTTTGTGCTCGATCTCCTGCACAATTTCCATTTTATCAGTTACTCGATCCCTGGGATCCCTGTTGCCTTTCCTTATAATATAAATATATAAACCCTATAATATTGCATACATACATATTTATATGTAAACGCAAAAGAATGTCGACATTTTACAATATGAGAAGAATGTAAGAATGATAAGTCTTACTATAAATATATACAAATGAAGCTAATGATAATTTACTTTTCACATTGCATTATATGGTGATTCGTGGACAAAGTTTTCTTTTCGAAATGTCGATGATGAAGTAAATCTTGATTTCTTGTTGTAAATTATCTTAATGAACAAAATGTATCCCGCACACATATTGTTCATTCCAAAAATGACAAAAGTTTTGGTATAATAATCGCAGGAAAAATATTAACATCAAAACAAAAAATTAGGTACTTTAAATATTGGTGCTTTCCTAAAACGAAGGTTTTTTTCTTTTCTGAGCTTTAAACACATTTACAAATTTTCCCGTATAAAGGTCATAGAGTTTTTAAACTTTATCTCGATTTGTCCCAGCAACAGAAAGTTGAATTAATAAATATTTTTAATTTTCTTTTGTACTGTGTCAACGATTTCAAATTGTCCGTCAGTACGAGTAAGTGTGATATATGTAAAAAGAAAATATAAAAATCCAAATTTTACCTGATTGTACTTTCATAACTGTTAATGAAACATATACTGATTATTGTGATGTATGCTTCCTTTCCATTATTTGTCATTATTAACAATATCAACAAAAAAAATACAAAAAAAAATTTGAATTTGCCCTGAAAAAAAAGATTCATTTAAAATCGATTGACTGCAATTAAAAAAAATCGTCAATCGACAATTTTTGTGAAATGCAATTCAACTCAAATATGGTGAATTGCATTTAATATCCAATTGTTAAATCGCAATTGAAAAATTTGTCAGTGAATTGAATGTCTGCAACTTCAGTGAATTGTAGATATGCAATAGAACCAGTGTGCGGTCTATTGCACTGAATTGTTTCACAAGCCAATGAACCGCCTTTTGGATTTAATTGACGACTTTCAATTCAAAAAGAATTTTGTAAATGGTTTTATATTATCCAATAGAGTTTAATGTAAAAATGGAGATTGGTCATGCGATGCATCTAATTGTATTGAATCGCACATAAATTTATAGACCGGAACTGTTTTTAATTGGAGTTTTGCAATAAAATTGTAATTTATTGAATAATAAAATAATACGTTAATAAATAGTATTATTGAAGAGATTGAAGTGGTTAATTGATAATAAGGAATAAAAGTTGTTATATAATTTGTACCTTTTGACTAAAGTTCAATAAATATTGATTGTTTAATGGGAATAAAAAGTGACTTTGAACATAAATTAACAATATAATACAAATAATATTCATCGAATTTTGTTGACATATCATTCCGCAATAATGAAATGCCACCAATTGCATCTTTACGATTTAAATACATTGCGTCAATTCAAATCCATTGAGGTACATTCAATGATAGTTCTACCAATTGCATTTAATTGCAAATGCTCATTTCAACATTTCCATTTAAATACAATTGGCCTTATTCATTTGCAGGGTGGTTTAAAGTTTGATTGCATTATTTCTGAATTGATTTAAAAATAATTTATTTCTTTACATGTATATATTAGGATGTTATTTAGCAATTACTGTTACGTACTTATACCCAGATAACAATTTGCTCACACCTTGCCCGCATGGTGTTTGCACGCGTGTCGACCGATCGGCACGATGTGAGGGCAAGAGTGCAGACATATGTGTCCTTATATGCGTCGCATATGCCCCGCCCGCGTGTCGGTACGTGCGTGCTAGCGTCATGCTAGCATGCACGTGTTTTGAGTTATAATTGAATCGGTGAATGTTAAAGGGGCAGTTGTCCATTTTTATCGACTTTCGTTTTTTTGCATTTTCGGGTTCTATATAGGAAACTCATACTTTCCAACCGCCTCTACGCCTCTAAAATGTGGTGGACAACGGTCCTTATAGCATGAAACGATGCGGCTGCCCATGTAGAACCCGAAAATGCAAAAAAACGATAGTCGATAAAAATGGACAGCTGCCCCTTTAACATTCACCGATTCAATTATTGAAAACAAGATGTTAAAAATAACATAAGTAACAAGAAACATTGTATGACGTTTTCAAGAATAGACTCCTGTGTTGAAAGTTGTTCTTTCACAACTGATGATGCAATTGGTGTTTATTCCAAAAGCGACATACACAAAATTATTCCTGCTACCTCTTAAATAATGTATCAGCGAGAATTATATAATTATCTGAAAATATTTTTTTATTTTGAACAATTTAAACTATTCGACACAGAACATTTATTCAACACTTTTGTCGGAAAACGAAGGGATTTTAAAGAACACTATACTTATGAATCTTCCAGTTAATTACTTTCAATTGTTTTCCAAGTTGCGTATTTTTAATCGTTCCACTTCTGAGATTTAGGAACTTGAATCTCAGAAGTAGAACGATTAAAAATGTGCACTTGAAAAACTTGTTTTCGATCATTTTAAATCTGAATATAGTAAATATAGTAAAAAATAGTGAAGAAGAAATATTGCATTTTTGTATTGCGAAGAATGTTAATAGAAACGTTGTGACATTTAGAAATCTATCTTTGAAGATTTTATTTTTAGTCTGAACCATTGAAAGTAATGAACTGAAAGATTCAAAACTACAGTGTTTTTTAAAACCCCTTTTATACATCTTTTATAATGTTTAAAATACTCATGGTGCGTTTTCACAAAGCTAACATTTTAGAGTTGAAAAAATTATTTTTGAACAATTACAACTCTTGCCGACTTTGTTCTTTGCCACGAAATTTGTGTATACTCCAAGCTAATTTTCCGAACCAAAACCCAAGAAAAAATGTTTATTTAATTTGAACAAAAATAATTATTCACTTTTATTTCGACTTTTTGTCTGTAAAATAAACATGAAAACTAACAAAAATTTAGAACATGAAGCGAATTCGATCAGAGTTTTATTTTTACACAACTGCTATATTATGTTTTTAGTAATAATGCGCTTTTTGTGCCGCACTCTTCAACGCACGCTATATGCCGACATTTTGCCCTAAGTACCTGACGAGCATGATAGACGCACGCTGTGCTGCATATCATGCAGACCGTGTGCGGGCAATATGCGGGATTACTTATTACCCCGCAGAACGTGCTGTCACTGTGCTAGGATTGTTGTCGACACATCGTGCTTGCACGCCATGCGCCCATGTGCGTCCGCATGCATTGTTATCTGGGTATTTTCATTGTAAAAATGAGATTCATTAATCTCTTTAACCTTACAAACTTTTCTGTAAAATTTACGGACCCTTGTAATCCTATTACAGACCTCTGTCAGTTTTGGTTATATTTTTCTGAAAGAATTGGCGACATAAGAATTATGTACACACTGTAAGACGGAGATATTGAAAATGTTATTAATTGTCATAAATATCAAAATTTGTATGTACTTTTGATCGCTGTCATTCAGTATTATTTACAAACTTCCATTCTGTCTCAACTATAATTTATTTTCTCATTAGTGTTTTAATATACATCATTCAGTACGTATTCCAAGTAATTTTGTAATTCATTCTATCAATATTTTCATAATATTTCTTCGTACATACTGATTTTCCTACAATAGTTTGTCGCGTAGAGAGTACGCATTAGATTCAAACTGCGCGGTTATAGTAACAAAATGGTGGAACTAAGCGGTTGCGTGACTTGGACGAAACGGGGCCCTCAACTGGCTAGACCATGTATTTATTGGTGCATCATGATCCAAGAAACTACGGTCCCGCCCTTTGGGGGTACGAAATACGTTCAAGCCGCGTCTCGTACAGCGACAGCCATATTGGTTACCATGACAACGCAGAGACGCTTTCCTAAATACGATTGAAATGATTTCGCGTCATGATGTAGCACAGCGTTTCTTATACTTAGATACTTAAATGTAGATAATAAGAATGTAGTTAATACCTCTTTTAATTCTTGAAGATACATAGTTTTATCCCTTTTTATAGTTTTATAATATTCCTGAGATTTACTGTGTTGTCAATAAAACAAATCTTTATTAAAAACGTATTTTTACCACGAAAATTCTCTACGAGTTAACATGCTTAGGACGAAATATGTTTGATATTGAAAATCTCCCAATAATGTGATGAAAAATTAATTACTATGAGAGATTATGTGTGTAGGGGAAACCGCCCTACAGTGGATAGGAAAAAATTCAACAGCATATAGCTGCATGAGTTTTCAAAAATCAAGAAAGATCATCGTTGTTTTAAATAAAGCTTACATATTGAATTGAGTATTCTTATAAAAAAAATATCACGAAATTAATCATTTGGCTGTGTTAAACATTTTTATTAGACCTGGTCAAGGCTGCGATTTTGACACCTTTGTCCATCAATCGATAATCGTTTCTGGCATTGCTTCTGGGCAAGACAGAATACTCAATTCTGGATAATTATGATTTATCGTTAGTATACTTACAATTAAAATCAATTTATTGAGTAAATAATAGTTGAAACTATGATTATTTTACAAAAATCGCAAAAGTTTAAATTATTGACATTTTTTTTATCATTGGTATACCGTGAGATTGGTACGATTGGTACGAGATGTTTAATCTTTATAAAATTTAACCTGGCTTGCGATGACAGAAAAGTGCAGCATTTTTACATACCTTAATCCTAAAAATGATATCTTTTCCAAAAGGCTCCTTAAAACACAACTAAAATTTATGAGCTTTTTAATAACCAACCATTTACACTATTTTCTTAGTTTATTATATACAATAATTTAAATTTAAAAACTTCACGAATCAAAATAAATAAACAAACACAACCTTTAACTTAAAACAACTGCGAGACAGTCGCAGAGCTGCCAATTTTGACGCAGAGACATTTTTTGTAATTTTCCGATTATCTACTGTTGGTTATGTACTGTTGGAAAATGTATTATCTAATAAAAAGTCCTCAACTATTTATAAATATTAAAGAAAGAACACTTTGTATTAATAAATATTGTTTATTAAACTTCAAGCTTCGATTCTAATGTATAAACATGTCATAAAAATGTTTCATTAAGTTAACAAGTATGAATAAAGAAGAGGTGAAATTTTTGTTTCAGGTTAAAAATTAATTGTATGCTCTCACGCATTAATTAATTATAAAATTTCAATGAAACTTCGTTAGAAAATATAGTATCCTTGCTGAAACGTCATACTAACAAAAGTAATTAACAATTTTTGTCAGTTTTCCAGTTAATTAAGATTATCTACTGTAAATCATTATCTACTGTAGGGTGGTTTCCCCTACTAAAATTTGTGGATTGTGCAAAATTATGTGCGTACGTTTAATGTTCGAAATAATTTAAGTGCTCTGAGAAATTCTCACGAGCATGAGAATATGCTCGACCTTTATGTGCTTTGAGCATTTAATGAGCATTTATGAGCATTTTGAATTAGGATTTGAAAAATCGTATTTTCTACTTTGATTAATAATAATGACATTATTTAAATTTCGCGGTGAAAGGTATCGCATCAAATTGGAAAGGGTGCTAAATATAAATGATACAAAAATCAAAGTAATAGAAAACATATTATTCGCATTAAACTGTGCCTTATTTAGGATTGCTACAATATCCCAATTTCTAAATTCTTCTAGGTATAAAACCAACCATACACGTAGAATAATAATTATGTTATGCAAAATAAATTTTGTTTCTAAATATATTTAAAATACTTTTTAGTTAGGTTTGAAGTCAAAGAAATGAATTTTCAACTGAAATGATGAATCTTAAACCAAAAATAGTTGAATTTTCAACCCAAAAGATTAATTTTCGACCAAAAAAGACTCATTTTCAACAGAAGTACATGAACAAAGTACATGAATTTTCATCTAAAAAAACAATTTTCAACCAAAATTAGAATACTTAAAATGTCAGAAAAATAAGAACTCAACAAAAAAAAAGCGAATTTCCAACAAAATAGTTTTTTTTTCATCAAAAAATGATTTTTAACCAAAAATAGAAGAATTAAATTTTCAGTCAAGACAATCAATTTTCAACCAAAAAAATTAATTCTCAACAAAATAATTCAATTTTAAACCAAAAAAGATGAATTTACAAACGAAAAATATTAGATTGCAATTTGCAGTCGGAAAAGTGAATTTAAAAAAAAAACGAGTGTTCAGCCAAATTAATTATTTTTCAACTAAAAATATAAATTTTGAAGCTAAAATGGAATAGTTATATCTTCAGTTAAAAAAATAATTTTCTACTAAAAAGAAACGAATTTTCAAGCCAAGAAATTCATTTTTAATCACAATGATGAATTTTCTACCAAAAGTATGAAATTTTGACCAAATAGTGGATTTTTCTATCCAAAAGATGAATTTTCTGTCAAGAAAAAAACTATTTTTCAGCCAGTTTTTTTTCGATGAGAGAAAGGAATTCTTAACAAAAAATAGAATAGTTGAATTTTCTACTAAACAGATAATTTTTTAATAAAAAGATTACATTTTTATCAAAGAAGGTAAATTTACCACAAAAAATAGAATAGTTAAAGTGAATTTTCAACTAAAATGAAAAATCTTCAACTAAAAAAATTTAATTTGTAACCAAATACATGAAGTTTGAACTAAAAATATAAATGTTCTACCAACAATAAAGTAGGATAATTTTCAGTTAGTAGAATAAATTTTCAACTAAAAACCAAATGATTTTTCCAAGAAATGAATTTTCAACCAAAGAAATTCATTTTTAACCAAGAAGGTGAAATTTCAACTAATGAGAGTGCTCTTTTATTTAAAAAAGACGGATTATCAACCAATAGTTCAATTTTCACCGGAAACAGATAAATTTTCAATGAAATAGTATAATTTTCAACCAACAGGAATTAATTTCTATGTAAAAAGATAAATTTTCGATAAAAAATGGAAGTTACATTTTCAAGAAAAAAAAATCTGCCCGCTTTGCGGGCACATTCTCATCGCGCGCTTCGCGCGCGGCTCGCTTCGCTCGCAAGTTTAAGCGCGCCTAGGGCGCGCAACTGTTGGATCTCGCGCTTCGCGCTCGATCATATATTTATCTCGCGCTTCGCGCTCGATTATGTATTCACCTCGCGCTACGCGCTCGGTTGCTCTAGATTTTTCAACTTCGTGTTCGAATTCGATGAAAATAAAAAGTTTGTTTGCAAATATTATAAAATTATCAAAACCTCTACATATTAAGTGATTGTTAAATTTGTTTTTATTTTAGACTGAAAAGGAACTTTATTTACTAAAGGTTCTATCGACCTTAAGGAACACATTCTCATCCAGACACTCGCACTTCGCGCTCGATATTTGATTTGAAAATCATTTGAACCTTGCGTTCCACGCTCGGTTCTGTGCACCGTAAGATAGAAACAAAAAAGTTTGAATGCACTTACGACGTGCGATTTGGTAAATACACTGAGCGTGCACTTTGTGCTTCTTGTTATATGTTCTTCATATACAAATTACTAAATTTGTATTTGATTTCAAATGAAAAATAATGATATAATTTAGGCGACAAATTTTATTCATTAAAATTTTATTTTAGCTTGTGCCGTTTTTCAAAAAAGTTAATTTTTTCATTTTGAATATATTCTTACAACAAAAATTGATTACAAGTTTGTAAATCTTTTTTGAATGCACAATTTTTGTTCATTTATCTGTTTTCGTACCTTGCATTGTTTTTTCAAAAATTTGATTTTTTTTACTGTCAATGTTATTTTCACGAATAAAACAAAAACTACGCATCCTATCGAAACATGATTTTCAACAAATTTGTACCTCTTCCTTGGATGAAAAAATGTTGTTCTTGTCATTTTTTTCGTAGCTCGTGTTATTCGTCTAAAAATTGGATTTTTTTATTTTCAATGCTGTTTTTTACGAATAAAACAAAAACAACTACGCGTCATATCAAAAAGTGAATGATAAGAAATTTGTAGATCTTTTTTGGGTGCACAATTTTGGTGGAATGATCTTTTCTCGTATCTTGCATAGTTTCACAGCAAAATGGAATTTTTGATTTTTCATTATTTTTTTGTGCGATCAAAATTTGAATTTTTTATTTTTCAAAAAATTTAAAAATTTGTTATGAAAATATTATAGGGTGTTCAAAAAGCAACGTTTTTCTCCTCTTGACTTTTTTTCATATCGTGCGTTTTTCGGCTTAAAATGTACATTTTCGTGTGTTTTTTGGAATTTTGAAAATGCTATAACTCCAGTAATTTTTTTTTTATCACGAAAAGTCATTAGAATATTTTGTTCGTCATTTTTCGTACTACTAATAACCATACATAGAATTTTTAAATCTTTAAAAAAAGTGGTCTCAGAAATTTTCAAAATGTGCTCACTTTTTGAATTTTCATCCAAAATAGCTGGTTAACGAACTCGTTCTTTCTTTTTAGGCCATAAAAAAGTGTGCCAAAGCTCAATAAAATCTGATCATTTTTTCGAAAGTTATCGTGGCTACAGACAGACAGACAGACTGACAGACAGACAGGCAGGCAGACAGACAGACTACAGACAGACAGACACCTTGGTAAAAACCGTTTTTTCTGGCTCAGGGGGTCTCAAAACGTGGAGATTTGATGAAAACCGACTATGTCAAATTTTACATAAAACCAATACCTTCTCATTAGAATGAGAATGTAAAAATTAATTCTAAATAAGAAACATCTAATTTTCAACCAAATGTTTTAATTTTTAAAGGAATTTCCAACCGAAAAGATGAATTAGTCAACAAGAAGATTAAATATTCGCCCAAAAAATTCGAATTTTCATTAAAATACAGGAATTTTAAACCGAATATTTGAATTTTTAACATAAGAAGATAAATTATGAACCAAACATGTACGAGTTAAGTTTTCAGTTAAAACAATTAATTTTCATCTAGAAAAAATAATTTTCAAGAAAATAATTAAATTTTGAACAGAAGAAAGGTTTTTCAACTAAAATGATGAATCATCGACCAAATAAATGAATTTTTAACAACGTAGTTCCACTTCCAACTAAGTAATTGAATTTTCTACCAAAAAAAGATGAATTGCAAACGAAAAACGTGATATTTTATATTTTAACCAAAAAGGATTTTAATTTCATACCAAAAATAGTTTAATTCAACCAAAAAAGATTAATTTTCTACAAAATGGTTTGAATCCTAAAGCAAAACGGATTAATTTTCAACCAAATAGTTGCGATTTTTAACCATAATGATAAAATTAATTTCAACTTTAATTAATGAAAAATTCCCTAACCCGTCAGGTTAGTCTGGCCAGTCAGGTTATCTGACCTGTAGCAACTCTGTAATTTAAAAAAAGTATATGTTTTTTTCACTCTAGAATGTTTTTGTAAAAATACATGTATTAATTATGATATATATTTGTTTAAACAATAAGTGCTTTAAATTCTCTCTAATGAGCATATTCTCGAGAGCATTTGCTCAACATAAATTGAGATGACGGATGCAACAACTCGTTAAGCGCTCGAAACCGCGTAGAAGTATTGACCACTCGGCAAAATCGATCGATGAAAAAAAAAGTGGCCGAAACGCCTTAAACAGGTCTTAAATGCCCAAGAATTATTCTTGGGCATTTAAGAACTCTACTTACGTTACAAATAATCAAGACAGACTTAACATAATTTGTTTTTGCCTTTCATACATCTTTTTTGCTACACCATTAAATAAATAATGAAAGTCATAAAAAATTTTAATTATAAAAGTATATTTAGTATTGTATTCTTCACATTTTTACTGTGTTTGCTATTATAATATTATACAAAAATACATTCAATGATAAAAATTATAGTTAAACTGGAAACACTTTCTGCGAACAACATTTTAAATAGTAATTAATACGAATCATTATAATTGTTAATTTTTAATTACAATAATTATAATTGATTTATGTATCATAATTAATCATTGTATTTGTAATTAATAATTATTGAGATATTTAGTATTATATTCTTCATATTTTTTACTATGTTTGCTTTCACAATAATTATACAATAATTATAATAATATTTACAATAATTGTAAATTATCGATTAATTATTTCGTTTATAATTATTAAGTATTAATTAATTATTTTGTTTGTTATTATTAATTAATAAATAATTATTTTACTTGTGATTATTAATTATTTATTAGAATTTGTAATAATGTAAATAATAAAAACATTACTTTAGCCGACTGTGCACAACTAGTACAAATAATTTATAATGATTTCTGTAATAAAAGGCACAACACAAGAAAATTTTTTAACTATCTTCGTTCTTATAATAAATTTAAATTAAAAATTCAAAGATTTTTCGTGACGACGTTTCGTGAACATTGCAGTTCACTTCAGGTCAGCCCTGAAGAAGTGAATTGCAATGTTCACGAAACGTCGGCAACATTCATAGTTTCGCACACGATTGAAACGCGAAAAATCTTTGAATTTTTAATTTAAATTTATTATAATGGATCATCGTGAAAGTCTTAAATCTATTATCTTCGTTCTTTTCAAAATCGATAGTGTGAATAGTATGGGATTACAATTCTTCAAATATGTTGCAAAGAAGTACTTCAAATTTTTTAATAGCACGCTCTTTTACATTTTATACTCTTTGTAAATATACGACATACTCGTATGTTCCTGATTTTTATTATAGCTTTATACAATTATTTATTTATTTATTATTTCTGTTTTCGAGTTTTTTCTGCAATTAACACATGCAGCGTTGAACCTGCTTTAAACTTCCCGCTTGACGTCCTTTTAAAAATGGAGGTCGCTGTACGAATTTCTACGGGCCATTTGATTGGTTCACTTTTTTTTAGTTGCGCGTGGCGAGACCATAGCTTCTTGGAGCGAACGGAGGAGAAATTATACGAACTGAACTTGTTTATGCACACACTCTTTTCGATGGCACATGGACTGTCGACCGTCTAACGCGTGCTTCTGATTGGTTAATATTTAATCGGTAATTATTAACTTTAGCACAATTTTTTTACAATTATTTGCGACGCCATTTTTTTAGAATTCAAAAATACAAAAATGTTCTTTGAGTACCGGGACACCCTGTATATGATAATTTTAGGAAATTTCAGAAATTCATGGTAATAGATCGGTTACTTTTGTGACCAGTCACAGGCGTGCCTTCCCGCCCCCCACGGGACGTTGGAAAGGGGTAGGGGTTTAAACCAACTATATTTCTGTAACCAGTCACAGGGGTGTCTTCTTTACACTTGAGTCTGGGACACCCTGTATACTGCACTATAGATAACTAGTGCTTGAAATGGCGGCATCCGGCTAGGTTGCCACACTGTCTCTGGACCCTCTGTAGGCAGAAAACGTCGGAATAAAGCAGAAACTCATGAGAGTGAAAGAGACAAATAAATCTGTCCGACTCTTTCACTCTCATTAGTTTCTGCTTTCCGCCGACATTTTCTGCCACATGGGACTGGGGTGGGATTCTTTCTATCGCATGAAATTAGACGGAGATGCTTGATTGTTTTGAAAACGATCGACTGCAACTATATCTTTCTACCTGGTGTGTCAGAACGAGAGGAGCAATATTCGGTAATAAAGAACTTCTCGATTATCGACAGTCGCCTCTCTCTTTCTGACACATAAGATAGAAAGAGGTAGTTGCAGTCGATCGTTTTCAAAACGATCCAACATCTCCGTCTAATTGCATGCGATAGAAAGAGAGATCCAATCAACTAGATTAGAGGGCATCTGAATCCTACCTCTGAACCTATATAAATAAACTACGGAGTACTGCAAGGAGATCGCACGCCATGTATTTCAATTTCACCTGCTCTCTCTTTCTACCTTATGAGGTATACGGAGAGGGTCCGATGGTGTAGTTTCAGACATAATTTCATGTTTAGACAAAAAATTGACAATCTTTGTTCATAATAATTTTTCAATGGGTTTAAAATTTCTGTCTTTTGTCTACCTTAAATTAAGCATTTAATTATATTTGTTAAAAACGTTTCACAAAAGAAATAAGACTTATTTGGAATGGATATTGCTGCTGTTTTACTTCAGATCAAACAGTAGAGTAGTAAAATTTCATTTTAAATATTCCTTCATTTGAAATTCGCTCTCCAAAGCAGATGTTGCATTCTCTCCAACGCCATTCGTCAATTTGCTTTCACTCCCGAAAGTTGCCGAAGTTACAATTGGCTTGGTGTTAGCTAATCAGTTTCGACCAAAGGGCAGTGATGCTAATAGACCGCGACTTTTTGAACTGCGCAAGCGTTGCATTGGAAGGGGAAAGCCACGTTATTGGCCATAATACGCGCGCTTATTTTAAATGCTTCAAATATACACAAATATGGTGAAGGACTAAAAATAAGGAATAATGGTACTTTTAGTTTTGAGTCGAGAAATTATATTAATTTATGTCAATATGGTTCATATATATTACTGCAATAACTATAAGTTATTGCATTAGGTTATATAATATAATAGTATATACATATATTTTATTTGACCCAGAGTTGATTATAGCGGAACTGATAGCTTCTAATCAACTAAGACCGTGATATATCCTGTTATCGCAGAAAATCACGGATCAGGAGGAGAAAACCTCGAAAAAAAATTATAATAAAAAATCGAAAAAGAACTTTTTAACTTCAATTTTAATACACATTATAGACACCGTTAGTCAAAATAAGATTTTTTTCAAATTTAAAAAATTTGAAATTCAGGGCAGTTCATTTACGATTTGTAGACAAACTTTGATATTTTAATCGGATATTAAGTACGTTACATTTTCCATAGTAATAATAATAAAATACGGTATTATCGTGGATCTTATAGTTATTGTAGTAATATATATGAACCATATTAGCATAAATTATTATAATTTCTCGACTTGAAAATAAAAATGAATTTGAAGCATTTAAAATAAGCGCGCGTATTACGGCCAATAGCGTGGCTTTCCCCTTCCAACGCAACGCTTGCGCAGTTGAAAAAGTCGCGGTCTATTAGCATCACTGCCAAAGGGCCAAAAGTTGCCTTTCGGCAAACCTCGTTTCCAATTTAAACTTGTTTATCAATATGGCCGCCAATGAATGCCGCAATGTGCTGGTGCTGCTCACGTTTTGAATTTATCCGTTGAAGTTGTTGCATTGTCCGGAAAGCTCCTCCGCGTATATACAAGTTTTTCGTCATTTTTGTGATTCGAAAGTGCCTTGGAAACTCTGAAAGCTGGTGATTGGTGTGATTAGGCTAATCAAAACGCGATCGCCATGGATAATTTCGTGAAGATCGAGAAAATTGGAGAAGGTTAGTAATTCATGATATTTTTTCATGTGACAGCATTCTGCTTTGGTGCAGCTGTCCATATTCATCACAAGCATCATTTTCGTTTATTACAAGTTTAATAAGATTAAAACCACCCATTTTACTTTCCTATTAGTACTGGTTTCTGAAAATTTCAGAAAAGTTTGAAATTATTTTTAAGTACTACGCGTATTTCAGTTGATTGTGTGCTTCTGTTTCTGGACTTGTATTCAGAAAGTGACAAAATCCCTTTTCCCTGTAAATTATTCATTTTTATTTCTGTCCATACCCTTTAAATAATTTGCAAATGCGGAATACATTTCCTTAACCCTTTTTTTCTGTAGCATTTATGTCTTACACTAATTAGTAGCATCGGTACAACGGAAATTGTCCAAATTAGGCTCAAATTGTTAACAAAACATGACACTTGTTATGTATTCTTTGAGATCTAAAAACAGGTTTAGGATGGAGTGCCAGGAATTATTCCAAAATTAAAAAAAAAAACGGTTATTTTTTTTTAAATCCTGTATTTTCTCAAATAATAAAGATAATAATTTTTTCCTTTTGATTCTTTTGAGGGGTTGATTAAATTTTCCAAACCCGTAAAGAGATTTAAAAAAGATTGAAAATTAACAAAATTGTGACAGTTTTCCTGAAAATCATTTTTCTTAATATGCGAGTTACGGAAAAAAGTCCAAAGGGAAAATTGTTCTAGAAAAAGCGTTAGGGACATTAGTTTTCTTTCCACGCCTCCTCAGAACCAAGTTTCACTTAAAAGAGCAGGGTAAAGTTTGTACTCTAGAAATTATGTTTTAGGGATGCCTCCTGAGTATTTTTATCGAATGAGAAAAATATCTTTAGGCCCCCTTTTAAAATAACTCAATATTTCTTGTTTGTTGATGAATTTATGTGCTTTTTTCGAAATGAACAAGTAATAAATAAAACGTTCTCTGTTAAAAACTTAATTTTGCGTCCAAAAAAAGTTACCACGTGATTAATATTGATGACTTTCCCCTCCCTTTTAGATTTTGAGAAATGTGTAAGATCCGTTTTTTTTTAATTCTACGTTTTTGGTACATTATACATAAAACTTCTAAAAAGCAAAAAAAAATAGTTCACAAATTTCCGAACAATTTAAAAACAGAATGTTCTAGCAAGATTTTTCAGTATAAAAAAAAATCAAAAAAAAACGTAAAATCTTTTTCTTTTCGAACAATATCTTATCCCCTATATATCCTATATGGAAGTTGTATGAAAATGGATTAAAGCAGATGAAATTATTTTTAAAACTAAAAAAAAATACATTGTTGCTCTTACAGAACATCAGTTATAGACTCTTATAGCAGGCTGCTTTTTGTGAAATTCTTTTTACAAATTGAATAATCGAATTATTGTAACTGTTTTGTTTCAGTGCAACAACCCAATGAATTTCTCATTGACTAAATTCATGCAAAAACTCCTTTACTGTATTAATACATTAGAAATATATGAAGTAACAATAAAGGATTTATACATTTTCTGTAAATGACGATTTTAAACCTTGTCTTCTGACAATTTTCTTTTCCAAGCACAAACGTTAAAGAAAATAGTGAAAAGTACTTATGCAATACATACAAAATAAGTTTTAAATAAAAAATGCGATCTATAATAAAGTTGCACAAAAAGCAGCCTGCTATAATAGAGATCCTAGGAGAGTTGACACGTGGGAATCGTTTCTGATTCGTTAGGGCGAACCGGAAGACGGAAGTCCTGTTTAGCGCGCGATTTTCAAATAGCAACCAATCACAATGTCGCAAATATGAATTGAGGTTACGTTGATCTTACAACTTTTACTACGCTCATGCGTTGTCAAACATATATTCAAATCTTGTGACGACTTCCGTATTCCGGTTGGCCCTAGTTGAGTAGTGGGAGTTCAGGTGTCTCAACTCTCCCTAGAGGATTTCTATGCTGTGAGAGACTATAGCTGATGTTCTGTAAGAACTTGAGTCAATTATTTTTTTTTAGTTTTAAAGATAATTTAATCTGCTTTAATTCATTTTTATCAAACTTTCATGTATGATGTGTAGGAGACAAGATATTAGTTGAAAAAAAAGATTTAAGGTTTTTTTTACTGAAAAATCTCATTTAAGGCGTCCCAACTTCAGAACTATTTATGCTAGAACATTCTTTTTTTTTAATTGTTCGGAAACTTATGAACCTTTTTTTGCTTTTTAAATGTTTAACGTAAAATGCACCAAAAACGTAGAATTTAAAAAAAACTGATGTATTTCACACATTTTTCAAAATCTAAAAGGGAGGGGAAAAGTCAATCAATACTAATTACGTGGGAACTTTTTTGGACGAAAAATTAAAGGTTTTTATCAGAGAAAACTTTACTTATTAATTGTTCCTTTCGAAAAAAAATCACATAAATTGATCAAAAAACCACAAATATCGAGTTATTGTAAAAGGAGGCCTAACGATTTTTTTCATATTCGGTAAAAATACTCAAGAGGCATCCCCAAAACACAATTTCTAACAATTTCAATTTTATAAAACTTTAGCCTGCTCTTTTAAGTGCTACTTGATTCTGATGAGACGTCTTTGGGTAAACACATTTTATGAAATATTATTTTTTGTAAATTTTTAAAAACTAAAATTTTTAGTTAACGTCAAAAGTATGTGTGGGGTGTTGTTTTCATGAGCATGCGATCAGAATTGGAATTTTAGTGACGTTTATTTTCTTCAAAATCCCATCAATCACTTTTTACTACACTGAACACTCGGTTTCAGTCCAGTGTCGGGGGTTGTCTTCGGTCCCAAACCGGGGGGATCCAAACGTAAACAACCGTTAGCGAGAGACGTTGCGACAAACGACGCAACCGTTCTCTCGCCTGAGAGCGCAGTTCTAGGAAGGCGGAAACCGGGGGGGCCCCCGCCGCCGCTGAAACCGAGAATTTGGTGTATTCATTTTCAATGCAGCTTTCATTCTATTGAAAATTTCAGGGATTTTAAGTTCATATAATGAAAAGCAATTCTTAATATTTCGAATTTGGGAATTAAGAACTAAATTCTGGATTTGAAGAAAATAAACTTCCAAATTTCATATGTGGTCGAACTCACGTGTAGACAGCAATCAATACATGGTTCAAGCATTAACTTGCAGAATGTAATTTTTGACAATTTCCCCAAAACGATGTTTTTTTTTAAAAAAAAGAAGTTTCAAAAAACAAGGAAAATCAATGTTACTAACGTTTTTCCACCTGCAATTCATAAGCAAGTTACTTCTTACACTTACTTTAGGAGTTGGAAAGGAAAGCAAGTAGGTATTTTGGGAAAAATTAAAATTTTTTGGAAATACTCAAAAACGGTTGTGGTTCAAATTTCAAAATATTGAAAAATGCCTCCCGAACTTTTTGGAGAACTCTTCGAGTAGAACAACTTGTCCCTTGGACTTTTCCCCGTAACTAGCACATTTAAAAAAAACTTAAATGATTTATTTAAAAAAAAGCGGTCGCCATTTTGTTAATTTTGAAGGTTTTTTCTTTGCAGATCTAGAAAATTTAAGAAACTTTTCACAAGAATCAAAAAGTAAAAGTTAATTATGTTCTTTATTTTAAAAAGTACTGTATATACCATTTTTTTAAATTTGTTGGCACCGTATTCTAAAACATTTCCTCAGGTCCTAAGGAACACGTATACCAAGTTGTTTGCCTTCTCAGCAATTTGAGCCTAATTATTTAGATGAACCCCTGCTACTATTGGCATTTCTTGTTGGCGGTGGCTATACTGACACGCGTGCCTTCAAGTAAAAGTACGAGTCACGTGAAAAATCCAGCATGCGCGAACAATAGGACAAGAGGCCTGGCGAAAGTTTTGAAAAGTTTATCAGTTTATGAGAAGTAAATTAAACATCATAGAAGCTTGTTAAATGTTTGTCAACAGAGAAAAAAATGAGGTCCCGGAAGCTGGAATTACAACATTGTCATATCGATATGGGCACTATGCCATAATTTAGTGCTAATTTATGCTGCAGAAAAAAAATGTTGTGCCCGGTAATTTTGGTCAAAAACATGTAGTAATGCCAGCTTCAGCTGAAACCACAACTCCGGTATGCGAAACTCGGAAACTATTAGTGAAACTAATTGTGCTATGCACAAAATCCGAGCACTTTTTTCCCACCAAAAACGTGTATAGTGATTATAGTGATTATATATATAGCTCCAGGTGAATCTGGTATATGAAACTCGGAAACTATTAGTGGTATTAAATTCTCCTTTATGCAGGAATTTAGTGCTGATTTATGCCGCAAAAACTAAATTTTTTGCCCGGAAGTTTTGGTCCAAAACATGTAGTAATTTCAGCTGAAGCCACAACTCCGGTATGCGAAACTCGGAATAACTATTAGTGATATCAAAT
>CAKNYM010048905.1:18216-30607 GCA_932195095.1 Andricus curvator
TTTTTTTAAAACTATTTGTTAAGAATATTTCATCTCTCCGTAGGACAATATTTTTAATTATGTCACTTCGCTCTGATTCGAATAATATGTGTACCAAAGAGCTTAGTCCCTAGAAAATGAGAGTCGCGTTACCTTCATTGGGGAAAAAATAAATGTTTCATCCATTAAACAATTAGTACATAAATTAATCAAAAAATTCTTAGCAAATTTGAGATATACGCTAAGCCGAAAATATAATAGTTAAAATCCAAGAGTTTGTTACTTTAATTATTAATGATAATTTTCGTCATACCAAAACATTATATTCTAACAGCCCCTACAAGCATACCTTGCGAAAAAATCTTCACATTGTACCATGTAAAATCATTTTTTCTAGAATAAAGCACTGATGAGGACCCCCACCTGGGTCGAAACGTCTGTTTAACTTGTAAAAAATCAAGCATTTCTTATTTCTGGATCCTAAAGCCAATCACAACATCAACTACGAAGAATCTATTATATTTAATTTTAATAATATCGATAAATATTAATGTTATAACTTGATATGAAACTTCAACTAAAACTTCCCGCCATAAATCGAAGCGAATTTTCGTCCATAACTCGAGCATTTCATC
The DNA here is from genome assembly GCA_932195095.1 of Andricus curvator. Classification (NCBI taxonomy): domain Eukaryota; kingdom Metazoa; phylum Arthropoda; class Insecta; order Hymenoptera; family Cynipidae; genus Andricus; species Andricus curvator. Next base: position 18,831 of record CAKNYM010048905.1, read on the forward strand.
TTTTTTGGTAGTAAATATTGCTTTAAAAATATTAAAAACTTCCTAGATTAACATCTCGTAAAAGAAAATTTGATCAAATGGTTTTTATTTGGAGAAAATTTAATTTTCACGTTTTTCCCCATGTATTTTTTGAAAGTCAGGCCTCGTGAACAATCAGCGCCACCTGTCGTCAGGGTTGCGAAGTGACGCGTCACTGGAGGTTTTCTACGTAAATTACCTAAATGAAGTAATTGACGTAGAAAACCGGTAAATTATATGACAAAGATGGCGGTTGTTTGTCTTGAATTTCCTAGCACGTGACATAACCCAGATAGCAAACGTGCGGGGCACGTTACTCGCACGGCATGCGGGGCACGCGGTGCGTGTTGGGTGCGAGGCATATGGGTCGCACTTTGTGAGGGGCACGAACGTGCGAGGGATATGCGACGCACTTTGTGATAGGCACGATGTGCGGCGCATGTGTGTCGCACTTTGTGAGGGTCATTATATACATGATATATAAGTAATAAGCACATTTTTTGATAATAGTATTATAGTAAATTATTATTATTGTAATAACATTTTCAAAAATATTGATAATTATTATAATTGAAGATTGAATTAATTGATATTGTAAAAATTGTTTATTTACAAAAATTAAAACATTCCCGATTTTATAATAAGAATGAATTAGGAAATTAGTAAGAATTATTGAATGCATGGTTGTATAATTTCAACGTACAATATGCATTTTATTTATTTTAAAACTATAATTTCCAACTTTAATCGACTTTACAAATAATTTCAATTAGCCTTTTGTCAATTTGAATTTGAAATTAAGTAAATAAAAAAATGAAATTTTTGGTATAATTTCTACTTTACATATTTATTTATGTTTATAACTTCAATTTGTGCTATTAATTTCAAGTTTAACATTAAATTGAGTTTAAAATGTAATTTAAAATCAATGTTTAAAAAATTTGTTCCGTAATTTAAAAAATGCATCTTTAATTTTCAATCGTATTGTATTCATGTTTTATTAGTTTGAAGTAGAAATAAGAGGAGCTATATTTAAAAACTGCGCGCATTAGCTGAATAATATGCGGCGTAGACCCCGTCGCGTCGGTGGAACGGTAATCGCCCGACGCGCCGTAACAGCTGTTGTCGACTTCCGTTGTCGGTTTCGCACGGTTTCGTTTTGTGAGTTTTTAGCGAGAAAACGTGTCGATTCTCAATCGCAAGTTTTATTATTGCGATAGGATTTTTCTGTGTAGTGACTCTGCGGCCCCCCGTGCCTCTCTATTTGTGTCGAATCGTGCGCGTGTTTATTAATATTTTGTTTTATTCTCCTTTTCGGCGTTACCGGTTTCTTACATATGTAAGACAATTTCGATAATATAATAATCAGCGACAAATATTTATTATTGTGGACACAAACGTGCTAATCTCGCAAAAGTATCAGATCCTGAAGTTTGTGATATTAAATATTACAGTTATGTAAATGCGTGCGTTTTAATGTTAGTATCGTTAAGGGCATTTTTTGCTTACGATATTTGCATATTTGTGCCCAAAATAATAAATATCCTTCGCTGAAACTTTAATAACAGACGTGAAAGCGGTTATAAACAGTTTATTTTTGCTTTAAATAATTAAAAAAAGGTAATTTTTGTTTTAGGTCATCATTTTTTTTATTATTTAAACGAAAAATATACTTTTTACCTACTTCTTTATGTTTTCTGTCAGTTTTATGTGCCTGTATCTTGTAGTTGCAGCGAAAAATATTTATTATTGTTGATACAAACATGCGGAAACTGAATTGCTAATGCGCAACTAAAATGTATAAATATTCCTTCCATCCATAATAAAAAATACGTTCATGATAAATTACCTACTCTTTATTTAAAAATATCAATGCAAATATTTACTGTACCCTCTAAAAATCATAAATGTGTGCACGCACCATACCCGCACCGGCACGCATGAGGTGTGACCCTCACGACGTGAGACACACCTGTCGCGCATATGAGGACGCAGCTGTGTCATCCCCTGCGCGCACGTCGTGCGAGAAAATCCGCACGTGCGTCGCACCGTGCGCGCACTTTGCTATCTGGGAACCTCTCCCAAACCTTAATTAACCTTCATCCGCTCGCGCGCTTTGGCGTCACACTTGCGCTCGCGCGGCGGCAGATTGCCGCCCCAAAGTTTTTCTACACTTTTATGGGGTTTTCACCTATTATAATTGTTTAGAGCCTGTAGTTAAAAAATGGCGGTTTAAAAGGTGAATTGAAGGAGAGATTTTACATTTAAAAAAATTTGTATATTCTATAAATTTTTGAAAAAGTTTTTGAAATTTTTTTGAACAAATGCGGAAAAGGGTATAACTGGAGAATACCTGGACCCCCGAATGTCATTCCGAACGAGGGGAACACGTGCGACCGTTTTAAAACAAAATCGGCAATCTGCCGCCCACGCGAGCGGATGAAGGTTAATTTAAGAATTTTAGTTATTAAATTAATGAACGGTTAAAATGATGAAAAAAAAAAGATTTCTACAAGGATTCCAAATATCCGATAGAAAGCCCTAAGTTTTGAGCGAGTGAAAGCAAAATTTAAAAATATAGACAGAAGTGTAGCTAAGTGCCTATTTTACGATAAACTATTGACGAACAGTGGTTATAAACGCCTTCTACGTCATATGTATGTAAATAGTGTTGAATTATTATTAATTTTTGCAATTATATTATATTATTCATTTCGCCTTATTTTCGAAAATTTAAAATAATTGCTGCACGACCGCCAAACTTATGTCCACTGTCCACACGCAGAGGTTATATACTTATGTCAGACAGACATCGAAATATTGGAAAGTTCCACACCCTGGCAAAAGTATCGGATAAGAATTCCTTCCGAACAAATCTGAAGTCATCCGAATAATTCCGGAATCTGTATCCGAACGAATCCGAGTCAAAAATTAATCCGACTCAATCCGGTTCAATCCCAACTTCCAATCCGAATAAATCCGAACCAAATTTTCAGTCCGAATGAATCCGAACTCGGATTGACCTAAAACGATTTTCAGTCCGAATGAATCAAATTCCTATCCGATACTTTCGCCAGGGCATCCAAGTACTTTACATCATGTAGAAAACTTCGGACGTGAATTACGTGGTAAATTACTGTAGGAAACCACGTAAATTACCTGGAGTCAATTATGTACCCAAATTTGCCTGTCGGCCCCAGTCAAATCTCAGAACGCTTTTATTCAGTGTATTCTGCGGGCAAAGAACCTGGGGGCTGTCAACGATTTAAGGAATTGTGTTGTCCCATTGATGATAGAGAATACCATCGCTATTGCTCACATTAATAAAATGGGCGGTATCCAATTCCCAAAACTTTGTCTCTTGACTAAGAGGATCTGGGAATGGTGCGAGCAAATGGGTCTTTGGATTTTTGCTTCATACATTATTAGATCTAAAGACAATGTAGAAGCTGATTTCGAGTAAAGGCGGTTGGAACCAGAAACAGAATATTCCTTATCGCATTCTGCATTTCAATCACTTTCTGCTGAATTTGGTGATCCGCAAATCGATTTATTTGCATCTCGGGTTAATGCAAAATGTCAACGTTTTGTTTCTTGATTGAGCAATCCGGGATCTATAGCAGTTGATGCATTTACTCTAGACTAGAGTATTGATTTCTTCTATGCTTTTCCTCCATTTGCAATAATTTTACGTTTACTTTTAGGAAAATTATTGATGATTCTGCTAGAAGAATAGTGGCTGTACCACTTTGGCCAGCTCAGCCCTGGTACCCTCTCTTTTCTTCGCTTTTGATATCACATTTAATTTATTTTGATCCGTATCTTAATCTCTTACTTTCTCTGTGCAGGCAGCCTCATCCTTTTTGGGAAAACATTACCCTGGTTGGGAGAGTGCTGTCCGAGAAGCACTTAAGAGGAGTGTTCCAGAAGAAGCGTCTACAATTATGATATCGTATCTGTCGAACTCTTCAATTAAGCAGTATGATTCTTGTTTGAGGAAAAGGTAGGCATTCTGTTTACAAAAAAATATCGATATATATGAGTAGAATGTTCTGCGTGTTACAGAGTTTTTGCCTGAAGAATATGAAAAAGGAGCATCATTGCGCTTTTTCTCGGTCCAGAATTGGGTGATGATACTTTGGTAAAAAGACTTTGTAAAGAGTTTGCAAACCATAGGCGTAATAAGCCTAAACACGACGTGACGTGGGATCCGCCGATGATCTTAGATCAAGTAAATACTTGGGGTTCTACGGATTCTCTACCTTTAGAAAGCTCACTCTTAAGTTAATCACTCTTTGTGCCTTAATTACGGCTCACCGTATGGAATCTCTTGCTATGATAGATATTAGAAATATTGAAAGACGTCAGGATGCTATTTATATTAAGATTTCTGACAAGATCAAAACTTCGTGGGTAAATAAGACTCAATACTTCGTGCATTCTTTATTTTATACAGGATGAGCTTCTTTGCGTAGTTAAGACTTTAGAAGTTTATTTGGAGAAAACTAAAGATTTACGGGGTATTGAGACTAAATTGTTTATTGCACTTGAAAGACCATACAAGGCTGTTTCTAGCTACTATTTGAGTCGTTGGATAAAAAAGGTTCTTAAAGTTAATGGGCGTTAAGACTGATTTGTTTCATGCCCTATTTCAACTCATTCACCGCAAACATATTTACAGAAGCATCGACGCGGAGGAATGAAATATAAAATAATATTTCTTGAAATCCTTAAGGGCATGTAACAAAGTGTCATGTGCCCAATTACGTGGTTAATATTCGGCGGCTTTATAATTTGAAAAATTAAACATTGTGTTGAAATTTTGGGAAATGGTTCGAAATATTTAAGGACACGTCGTTTTTAATTTGGAATGTAACTGTGAACAGGGCTTCAGTGCCCTAGTTAAACTAGAATTAACCCTCCGTTTGGCACATGGGTCCAGCCAGACCTTTTACAATTTAAAATGTTTTTTTAGTATAGTTCCGATTGAGCTAGTGACTTGAAACTCCCTGACTGTTCCTAAAATTTCATTAGCTATCATTGAAAAAAATTGAGAGGATACATACCATACAAAGATAATTACAAGGATATTTATTTGAATATACTTCTGTTTGGCACATATGGCCTGGCCAGAACCCTATATATTTTATGCGCGAATGTATGAAATATAATGCATTTTGAACATTTTACTGCGTTTTTTTTTAGTTTCCCTTCGTATTGTTCCATTCAAACTGCCCTTTATATTCACTTAACATCTTGCATACACATATGTGAACGTTATAAAGTAAACCCTTACTGTTCCTGCTTCCATTGCCATCACATCACTCACTTCCCATACCCTCACTTTCACTAATTCCCTTCCCACACTGCCCAGCCCCTCATTAACCCTACTTTTCACCCCTCCTTTCGCTTACTTTTCCCTCATCTACTTTCCCTCTTCTCAACTCCCCTACATTTATTCCCCACGCATCCCACCCACGCACATTCTCACCCCCTTCACTTCTCTTACTTCTCTCTCATCTATATCACAACCCCTAACATTCTTCACATCCCTCACTTCTCTTACTTTCTACCTCCTCACTTTCCTTACTTTTCCTTTCACTACTCCCCCCCTCTCACATCCCAGACTTACACTCGCTTCTCCTACTTCCCAACCTCTCATATCCCACACTTCCAATCCCATCACTTCCCTCACTTCTCCATCTTCTATCTGCCCTAATTCCACTCCCATATCTCTTCTACTTTTCCTCCTCTTCCTTTATTTACGTCTCCCTCATCTACTTTCCCTCTCCTCAATTTCTCTACTTTCATTCACTTCTCTTACTTCTCCCTCCTCTACATACGAACACCTCACATTGTTCACATCCCTCACTTCTCCTACTTTCTACTTCCTTCACTTTCCTAACTTCTCCTTTCTCTACTCCCCCCCCCCTCACATCCCTCACTTACACTTACTTCTCCTACTTCCCAACCCCTCACATACCACAGTTCCAATCACATCACTTCCCTTATTTCTCCATCCTCTACTTCCCCTAATTCCACTCACATACTTCTCCTACTTCTTCTCCCTTCCCTTAATTCTCCCTCATCCATATCAATTCCATTTATAAGAATATTATAGATCATAATGAAGCGAAACAGTAAAAGTGATCGATTCCACGATCGATGATGAGTCCGTGTGATAAAACTTACTTTTTTACACTAGTGACGGGAAAGTTCGGAAATATTAGACTTTTAACATCCATGCTAGGACTCGACTCGGGCGGAACAATAGACCCCCCAACGAGCGGGTCAAGGGGCTGAATGCGAACCATGGAGTACCTTTAAGTCCATATTTTCGTCGTTGCATCAATCGATCGTGGAACCGATCATTTTGCTGTTTCACTCCGGGCCCCGAAATCGCATTCCCCTTCGTGGTATGTAAAGAGAATAATATGTTAACCGAGTGGGGAAACTAGGAGGTTCCCAACAAGTATGAAGTTGCTGCGCAAGCGAAGCGAGCGTCGTAACCATGCGAGTCGGGAATCGGACAAGTAGGGCTTCGCCCCGGTCCGTTACGCGCGTCAACCCCCTATTAACGTTTTTTTGGTATAAAGGTATAGTAAGGTATCTTAATAATTAGTGAACATTTTAGATTTCAATTCAATCCAGTATTCTAAACAGATGCAGTAAGGTATATTAATTGGATTTAATTTGAATAAAATACATGAATTACAATGCGTTTAGGGACCCAGATAACAATGTGTGAGGGCGCACTGTAGCTGCACGATGTGTCGCCAAGAACGCAAAGAACGGTGTATGCACGAGTTGAGGGTGATAAATGTTCAATCTAGGTGAGCACACTCGGTGTGCACGATGTGCAGCACAGCGTGCTACCATATGTGCTGTCGCAGTGCACGTGTTGTGTGAGAGCAGAATTTCCCGCTTTGTCAGCGCACGTGCGATCATTCGATCAAATATGGCGAGCGCAAGCAGTCGACAAAGAGGTTAAGTGTGCATGGCGTGGAAGTTGCAAGTTACGTCGGGGTCGCTTTTGTGTAATTGTTTCATCACACGTGTTTGTGTTTCCCCCCGGCCGGCTAAGGATAATAATGCTGGTAAGTAATGGTTTTAATGTATTTCATAATATATTTCTAAATGTTTAAATGTATTTCTTACAAATGAAAACTCATACAATAACTTTGAAACTTATTTGGCTGAGCAGTAAATTTTTCGAACTTTTATTTCTGTATATATTTTCTTCCGAAATTTAGAATGCGAAACAAAAATTTTTATAAAAATTAAATATGTCAAAAACACCATTTCTCGACGTTCATTTACTAATAGCTCGAGTGTTACACCCATTATTTGTCGAGTGCATGGCGTGGCTTGTAAACCTAACCTAATTATGCAAGGGCTGTTTCCCGGCACGCGCGTGCCGATACGACGTGCCGATACGACGGCATTCGTACAAATGTGCTTTTAGTTTTCATTTCTAATTATAACAGTATGATAAATAAACCACATATTTAGTTCAAGGCTGTTGGAGTGGGGTGCACAAAAATGGCGAAATCTGTGAAGCACTTAAAACTTACAAACAACCTTTGATAATTCGGTTTTGAGGTTTTAAAAATGCACTTGGAAAATTTTCTCGACCCCGCAAGGGGTTTCGCGGCGGAGGGAGGGGGGAGGGGCAAGTCTCTGGTTTTTCGAAAAAATACGGTAACTGCTAAAAAGTGAGAGTGAATTAGTGTAGCAACGTCATGAAGTGTGAAGGAAGCCGACTGACAGCTGATGGCGCTCATAGCTCGACAGTACTAGATCGTACTACGAAAATGCACACTTCGAACTTAGTAAAAATTTGCAACAAATAAGCTAATACCTACATTATCGACGCTTACTTTTTAAGAAATTTTGGAAGGAAACAGAAGGTACTCAATAATTTTATCTGGTCCCACGTGTTTGTATTTACGAAACAAAAATTACTTTTCATATATTTTTATTTCATAATTATAAACAATTATGATCAGATAAACCGTCTATAGTACCTTTTATTTAATTCCCCCAACTTGCGACTCGATATCTCATTTCGTGTAGACATGAGCTTGTTTTTAAAAAAAAGTCGGTAATGTAGGTATTTAGACCGGCCACATGGACTCAAAATGCTACACTTGCAAATATAGAAACAATTTTAAATTACAAGGGTTTTAAGCCGCACCATTGCAAATTGGAATTGTAGTAGTTTTCAACAATTAAAAATGAAAATATTTTTAGCGTATGAAGCAACTTAAGGTATTTGTGCCAAAAATTAGATCTCTGGAAAAAAATTGTTCTATAATACTGAGAATCAAAATAATATTACTGATGATATTTTAAATGAAAAACATTATTTTTACTAGTAACATTTTAAAACTTGCAAAAAACATTCATTTTAATACTGTTCTTGGCAATTGAATTTTATCTTACTATCGCTTCTTAGCAATTTTCGAAAATTGGTTGACTTTCAATAAAATCCAACCATTTTCATTTGAATTGGTAAGAAGTAATAGTACTTTTTAATGAAAAAAAATGTGTTTCCTTTCATAAGAATTGACTGATAATATTATTTCAATTCTTAAAATCATAGAAGACTTTTTTCCCGCGGAGCCCTGATTTTTGGCGCGATAACTCTACCTTAAATTTAAAAAAAATGCAAAACATACATTTTAAAACTTTTAAGAAAAATGTATTTTATCAATGTCACAAGTGACTCATCTGTAATGCAAAACGTCACACTTTGACCTGTGACTCTGTGATATTAGTTTTGTAACATGCATGGAACCACGTTATAACAGTATATTGTAATGTAGATGTTACGTACTACTTACGGAACGGTATTTGAATACTTCGTAATAATTGTGTATCAGTTCTAAAGCAGGCTTACTAAGGGTCGTATCCCTGCAAAAACTGTTATAGAATGGTTACATAACTGTGAAATAACATATTGTAACATGTTAATTAAAATTGATAATAAAATTGATAAAATTATTGTTAAAATTGATTAATATATTATCACTTCCCTCAATTTATTTTTTAAATTACACAATTGCACGCACGGTCACTTAGAAAAATAATTGCATGCTCAAACGCTTTGAAAAATCGCGCTCGTTGGGGATATGAACGCCACCTAAACTATCTAACCTGAGCCTATAAACCTAAATCTACGGCACGCACTAGCCGACTAAGCTATCGAACCGCTTGGATTTTGTCGACAAAATCTCAGCCAAGCTTTTTTAGTTCAGGCAACCTATGAAAAATGGTGTATTAATTAATACCTGAAATTTTCCTTCAGATGTTTGCAGTGTTAGCATGTACATAGAACAAAAGCCTATATGTTTCAGTCCCAATCCTGGGACCGATAGTGTGTGTAAACACTCCTTGATGATAGCAAAAATAGGTTTTTTGTTTATTGCAACGAACCTATTTGTCTGACAGAACAAAATTTTTATTGAAAAATGTAGATTTCACAAATATCTACAAAATGACGGATCGAACGTTAAGATTTGTTCAAACGTTTACTTGAAAAAAATAGTAAAAATCGTCTGTAATTGCCTACTTTTAAATATGCAATTATTTTTGCAATAATCAAGCAAGAAGTTTGTAACTTTCTGAAAATATGCCTCTTGCCACTCTTAAAAAGTGCGCGAAACTTCAGCCAAAAACAGTTATTAGTTTTCTTAAAAACTCATTTGTTATTAAAAATGGACTATTTTTCAATGGACTTTCTGCATTTTCCGTCAATAGGATATCAACTAAAGTGGATGATTGTTCTCTGGAGTAGTTGTGCTATCAAGTACACTTAGCGGCAAAACAAGTTTTTATAATTAAATTGCATAAAAGTGGCTTCAAAAAGACGGTATGTTTTTTCCTCGTAAACAAATGAAAGGTCTCCGTCAATTTTCATTTAATGAAATCGAGATGAAATCCGTTCGATAGGTGCTATTTTTATACAAATTAAAAAAAACGTATATCTTGCAAAATTTATATAATGCCTGTAACCAAGTTACACAACAAATGTTACACGATTGTTACATAGTAGTTATGACACATTGTTAAAAATCTGTTACTAATGTGCATTATGCACAGCTTAAAGAACGACACAGTAAAAACGTTACATTTCACTTACGTAACACTAGGGTGGCCCTTATTTTTCATTTTTCGAATTTCTCTGCTCAGACCATCCCCCCCCCCCCCGCATTGTTCGAATGCCCAAAAAAAAAATCTCCAAATTTGAGCAAAATCGGTTAATATTTAGGGGTGCCGCAAAGACCATGAAGTTTCCCATTGATTTAACATGGGAAAAAGTCAGCTTTTTGTAAATCAAATATTTAAACGCGATAATATGTTACAAATACTTCCGTGTTTCAGTATATTGTTCAGAATTCGTCAGAGAATAAGAATCAATCATAAATTTTGAGGTTGAATAATTTTAAGCCACTCTTATGGGTCCCCAAAGAAGACCCCATAAGTGACAAATTTGAATTTTACGTAGTATTGCGGTTTATTGACGCTTTTTAAAAGTTTTTTTAACATAAATAATCATTAATTGGTAATTTAAGAATACCCAGTCATTTTTTAACTAATATTTAATTGTTTAAGAATTAAAAAAGAGAAGGAAGGGGATGTGGTTGGTTGCCTTCTCATTTTTCTTTCCTCTTTTTATTTTTGTCCAGAAAGAAATTTTTTTTTCTATGAAATTTTTTTGTTCTATTTACAATGGGAGCATTTTATGGTGGTTGCGCAAATTTGTTCGTTGGATTCTTGTTTTTATTTTCAGGAATTCTGTACATTAACTTGACTATTGGACGTTAAATGGGATTTTGAATTTGATTTTAATCTAATTTAAAATTCTTAAATTTTAATTGCTAAATTATCGGAAATTTCAGCTATCCAAAAATTTCCAAAATTTACAACATTTTCGGTAATTTACGATAATTCATCAGTCATTTATGGTAACTTATCACTTCAAGTTTGTCCAATCACTATTCACTACTCACAATCAGTCTCTCAAGCGTCAAATCATAATGAAGTGAGGTTATTTTGCCGGAAGTCATGGAAAGTAATTCGCAATCGAAATGCGCAAGCGCAACAGCAAGAAAAGGTAATCAGGTTCGAACTGCGCATGCGCAGCAACTGGAAAAAGTAATCTTGCTGAAAGAGCGCAAGCACCTTTTGAATGTAAAAGATTGAAATTGACCATTTTTTTGTATTAGTAAATAGTGAATGTGCGACTTCTCGAAGAATGGTACTTTTACTTTCAGAAAATATACGTTAAAAGGTACATATGAAGCCCTCAGGTAAAAAATGTGACTTAGAGTGTTTTGAGGAAAAACAGTAAAGAAAAAGTTCCGAGGAAAAATAGTAGAGTCTCTGATTTTTGGGCTCCAATCCTTAAAGTTAAAAATCAACCCCTTTCTCTCACGCAGATATGACTTTGTCAAAAAATAACCTTTTTTAGAATTTTACCATGTGGCAAGAGTCTCTGAATTTTGGGCTCCTCGAAGATACCCACTTCGATTTTTGGGCTCCAACCCTTAAACTTAAAAATCAACCCCTTAGTACCACGCAGATATGATTTTGTCAAAAACTAATCTTTTTCAGAATTTTACAGTGTGGATGAAGACATTGATTCTTGGGCTCCTCGAAAATACCCATGCTGATTTTAGGGCTCCCACCCTTAACGATAAAAATCAACCCCTTGGTACCACGCAGATATGACTTTGTCAAAAAATAATCTTTTT
>CAKNYM010048905.1:32192-49966 GCA_932195095.1 Andricus curvator
TATTTTCGAGGAGCCCAAAAATTAAAGTCTCTATCCACACTGTCAAATTCTCAAAAAGATTATTTTTTTACAAAGTCATATCTGCGTGGGAGAAAGGGGTTGATTTTTAAGTTTAAGGGTTGGAGCCAAAAAATCGGAGTGGTTATTTTCGAGGAGCCCAAAAAAAGCCCAAAAATACGCCGGGAATAAATTTGTGAAAAATTCAAATTTTTTGAAGGGGGTTGATTTTTGAACTTAAGGGTTGTTTCGGGGGAAATTTTTTTGCGGATTCCACGAGCCCTAAGGAAGTTCAAAATTCTGAGCTATGAAAAATCGCAAAATTCGATTGTGGAGGTGCTAGCTTAATGGACCTGATCATATTGATGTTCTTGTTCTTTTTTTAAAGTGTTTTCGTGCTCAACTTATAATTGCAAAAGAAACGTTTTTCCTCGAAACTTTTTCTATCACATTTTATCCCTCAAAATTTTCTATAACGTTTTTCCTCGGATATTTCCGAGTAACATTTTTACCTCGCGATTCTGTTTACCTTTTTTCCTCTGGACTTTTTCGGTTACTATTTTTCCTCGGAACTTTTTCTTTACTGTTTTTCCTCAAAACTCTCTGAGGCCTTCGATATGTAAACACGTTTCATTAAATATCTCGATTCGACTCCAAACGCAGTTGTAATGTTTCTGCATCAGAAGGACACAATACTCTGGCATAAAAACATTTAACTTTCTCAATGGCCAAGTATCAAAGAAAGGTTTATATTTAAAATTCTATTTTGTAAACAAATTATTGTACTGTTGCAAAGCACTCACTGGCACGTAGAAGAATTTCCAATCGATTTTAGTAATTTTCAGCGTAAGTAACTACTTCGAAGCTTAAAAAATTACATGGATGTAATAAAGTCAATTACGAATGTGCTTTACATAGTGCTGTAATTATTTTGAGGCACGAGTGGGTAAATTGAAAATCTCCCTGATAGATATACGGAGAAAATGGATGTATTAATGAATTATTGACATCCTGACATGGGACAGCCAGGAAATAACATATCTATTGTCATTTTAAAATCAATTAAATAAAAATGCTGATTTATAAGAATCAAAATTAACATTAGTTTTGTAAATCTTAAAGCTGTTTTGCGTGTTTATTGAATAAAAATTAGAGTCTTGAATTTCAGTCGAGCAATTCGACCAAAGGAAAATGTTTTTTTTATTTTTCTCAATGAAATTTGTTTTATTCAACTGCAATTTAAGAGTTTCCCCCAAATGCCTCTATGTCCCAGCTTTGCGCAAATTTTACGGAATCTTTCCCCCATCAATTTTCTTCGTGTAATAGTATTAATTTGAAGAATGTAACGCGTTAAGATTCGTCGCGGAAAATGGTCGACAGGATTTAAGCGATAGGCCCTAAGAAAAGTGACCACGCAAATAGTAAACATTTCTCAGTTATAAAACTTATTTTAGATTTTAACTAAATCAAATTGAATAGGCTCAAAAAAAGTATTAACAGGATGTTAAAAGCTAGATGTTAAGGATGGTCGGTTGTGGCTAGGTAGGGGAGAGGAGGGAAGTGGACAAGGAGGCTAAGTTGGCGCACAGGCAGAGTAGGCTCGGAGTCTAGTTAGAACCCTCATTAGGATTGGTTAAAAAACAAAATTACGGAAATCGAAATTGGAACTATGTAGTAAAGGGTATATAATAAAGGCTTCTATAGCTAAAGGCATTAAGCTAAAGGCACACATATAAGAACCTTGAAAAAGTACAATTAATTTGGTGTCGATTGATGAACGTCTTCAACTTGCGTTATTTTCGTGTATGTCAACTTTTTAATTTTTTGGAAGTCTTAAACATTTCTCCGAACTTGTATAGCTTTTTAATAAACGTTCTCTAGGTTATAATTTATGTCTAACGGACTCCTGATTTCAAAACCAATTGTATAATATACAGAAATGACTAAATAAGATTTTCAGGTGTTTGAGGCTTTTCTACTGGTAAGAATACATTTTTAAAAAATGGTATAAGTCTGGGAAATCATAAATTTAAGCACAGTATATTGTTGAATAACCGAATTTTATATTTCAAAATTATCTTTTTCAGCTAACTCTAAATGATAACAGCTCTTTCGATTCTTCATACTTGCCTTTTTTCTAGTGTATATTTTCCAGTACAAAGTCTTCAAATGTAGAAAAGATTTTTTAAAGCTAGCTGGAAAAAGATAATTTGGAAAAATAAAAAAATGTCTTTTTGGAAAACAGACAATCTTTATGTTTTTTGATTACATAGACTTATCCATTTTCTTCTGGTGTATTTTTATCCACCCAGTGGACGATAGTCACTCATGACCTAATTCGTGTTTTACACGAATCTGGTTTTTACACTCAAGGCTATGTAGATGACCTGGCGATCCTGGTAACAGGATAACTTAAGGGCACCTTAGTGGATCTCATGCAGTCAGCGCTTAACATAGTACAGCAATGGTGCAGGGAACGTTTTTTGTCCGTTAACCCGGACAAGACGGAGCTCATGCATTTTACCAGAAGAAGGAAGCTTCTGGACCTTAAAAATCTTAAATTCTACGGCAGGGAAGTAGAATTTTTAAAATCAGCAAAGAATGTAGGAATAATATTTGACCCTAAATTAACCTGGAAACTCCATGTTGACGCAGTGGTAAAAAAAGCTAAGATGGCTTTTTGGGTATGTAGATGCGCAATAGGAAAAGTCTTGAGACTTAAAGCCCAGGATTACTGACTGATTATATACAATGATAATTAGAGCCATAATAGCATATGCACCAAAGATCCGATTGCCACGGACTGAACTAATCAGTGCTATTAAACAACTAGGTGATGTTGAGGTGACAGATCTACATGATATCAGTAAGCACATGCTATGCGAGAATAATATTCTTGCTAAGCAACCTGACGTTATGTTGAGGAAATTATCCTTCATGAAACCCTTCATGGTAACTCGTTCGTGAGGAAATTATCCTTCATGAAACCCTTCATGGTATCTCGTTCGGTACACATGCGGCTCTAAAGACTCCTTGGAAACAGGGGTTGGAATCTATGGGAAGAAGCCCAGAGCTGAGATAACAGCAGCACTGGGCACATTCCCTACAGTTTTCCAGGCCGAAATCATAGCTTATAAAGCTTGCCTAGAGGTAATGACGGGATCAGCCTGATCTCAGTTCCCGGCCATAAAGATATTGAAGGTAATGAGAAAGCAGATGCACTGGCCCAGAACCCTACTGCAGTATCTCGTATGCATCGGCGAACGAAGTAATTGGTAAATGGCTCTCGAATGATAATGCAAGATATTGGAAGGGAACAAAAAAATGATACATTTCAAGAAATTAATATCTGGTTCATGTACTAAGAGGACGAATGAACTCTTGAACATGGAAAGAAACCAGCTTAATGTCGTAGTAGGGTTGCTTACTGGACATAAGGATTGGAGACAACCCTTGTTGCCGAAAGTGTGATTTTCGTGAGGAGACAGCTCATCACATACTTTGTAAACGTGATGCCTTGGCGTGCCTCAGAAACAAATACCTGGGGGATTATTTTCTCGAACCAGAACATTTTGATGACATTTCCTGTAGCTTAGTGCATGACTTTATGACTGACCTTATAGGAGATAGTTAAATTTTAGGATATAATATAATAGGTTTTACCGCAGTGCTATGTGCAGCTAATTCCCTGTATCCCCAATAATAATCCAACAATAAAAGTGGTGCACTAAATCACCCGAAGTGATGGGTAAATTGAAGTAGGTGCACTACGCCTTAAATTGTCGTTTTCGTTTAGATGGGCTAAATTAGCCTCCTATCCCCTAAAGTTGAAGTTTGAAAATTGAAATTAAAAAATATTATAAAGTAATATGAAGTAAGTTTTCTGTAAAAATTGTACACCCTCTAGCGAGATTAATTTACGAAAAATTAAATTTGGAAAATTATGAATTTTGTGCGTTTCTTATAGAGCATGATTCGCGCTATCATACACACATACATAATTAAAAAAGGGTTGAACAACAGGGTCCCACTAGGAGCAACTGCTATCTATGAAAATGATACCGGCTCCTAGTAGAACCGCAGTAAATCACACCTATGACCACGTCTCACGACCGTGGGTGAAACGACCGAAGGATGAAAGCCCTCTGTATCCATCTCGCAAGTGCCTCGGCATTTTTTTTTGACGCGGATATGGCTTTGAGATTACGAACCTCGAAGGACAATTGTTTTAAACGAATTTTTTGGGTACAGTCGCTGCAATTCCCTTTTAATGTCTTGATACCTCTCCCCAGGAACGCCAGTAATCTTTCCTCGCTCTAGATTAATCTTGGCACACTTGTCCAATCGAGAGTTCATACCAATCTCTCCTGTGTACCCTGTATCGCCACAGAGGTACCAAGGATAATCGCGTAGTGCGAGAGATAGTGGCAGAAGTGTGATGCAAAAGAGCAGAGAGCTCATGGTATCGCCCTAAAAGACGACCCTCTGGAAGGTGACGCTATTCGTTGTCACACGATAATTTACAGATGAGATAGTGAATCTAGGTTTCCAAATGGGCATCTATCTGTGCAAATTGCACTGCAATGGAGAAAGAAGTCATTACACCGGCAGCATCCCTGTATACAAGATCAGCCTAATGTGGATACTTAGGTATCCAAAATGTGGATTCGGAGGGGCCCTCTCTTTCCTGGAACGAAAGTATTTGTCATGGCCATATAGGACAAAGTAATCAGCACCAGAAATTACAAAAAGCATATGCTCCACTTACCTGTAGAGGATCTGTGCTCGTTGTGTGGTAAGCCTAATGAACCCACCTAACACATCATTGATGGCTGCAGAAAGTTACCCGGTAAGAAGAGAAGAATTCAAAAAAATTCAGAATCTGAATTCCCATTAATACGTGAATTTTCCTTCATCGAAAGTTCCACCAACGAGTAGAAAAAAAAGCAAAACCTATTTCTTTTAATTGACTTATAAAAATTTAATGGAAGTGTATTGGGAGGAATTAAAAAATGGAGGAATGCAAAAGAAAGAATAGAAAGAAAGAGAATAATGTCACTTTGAATACACAAAAGCTAGTCTTTTTAACCCACTCAGAAAAATTTAATGAAAGCGTATTGGAAGGAATTAAAAAGTGGAGAAATATCAAAGAAAGAATAGAAAGGAATAGAATAATGTAACTTTTAAGGTGAAACTGTGAATTGAAATAAATGCATTTTTTAAATAAATAAGTATTGTATTTGGGTAAATTATGTGAACATTTTTTTATTAATCTATCGAACAGAAACATATTTTGACTGATTTCATATGAAATCTGTCTTGGAACACGCACTACTGCTGTGCAAATTTGCATGGATTGCACAGCCTCACAAAAAAAGTATACTGAGTAAAAAAACGATCTATATAACATTGTAGTAATATTGTTCCAGCATAGTCGAAATCCAAATTTTTTTAATTTTCTGCTCACCATTTTTTTTGTTTGACTTTGAATTTTTGGTTTAGGTTAAATTTTTGCAACTTGACTGCTAAACATCTGAAATCGTTTTTAGGGTTAAGACAATATAAAATATTATTATTACAATCACTCCATCGTTATGGTAGGCAAAAAAATTGAAATTTCCAAACTTATATTCCACAAAAACGAATAGAAAATATCCAAGTGCAGATATTTTGGGGACAGATTAGAAGGAATTAAAATAATCGAAAATGAAGCATGACAGAATGAAATTAAAAATAACCATGACAAAAAAAATTGAAATTTCCAAACTTATGTTGTACACGGAGGAATAGAAACCATGTAAGTGCACACATTTTGTGGACGGATTAGAAAGAATTAAATTAATCGAAAATACAGCATGTTAGTATGGAATTGAAAATAACCATGAGAGGTGTGTCTACTGCTCGCATTAAGAGGAATTAAAAAACTGGAAAATATGTTCGCCTGCATGGAACACAACACAAGTGGCAATCGTTAAGGAAATAGAAAAGAATTGGTTTTGTAAATAAACCTATTCTTTCGTTGGGCACTTCTCCCGATGGAAAATTAGCACACTTAAAAAAATTAAATAATGTTCACTCTTTCGTTTATATCTGAAAATATTAATTTTTCTCTATTCTTCTCTTCTTACCGGGTAGCTTATAACGAGTAAACTCACAGACACAATCCCTGCTAAAAATTCCGGACATATTCCGGGTTCGGAATTTTGTCCGACGTTGTCCGCAAAATCCGGTTTTTGTAATCCGGATTCTATACGGTCATATGCAAAATCTGCCCGGCAGTAGTAACACAAAAACAAATCCGAAATATCATCGGGTAGAGTCCGAAAGTTGTATGGTCTGACACACACGAAATATTCGACTCATATCCACTCATGCCCGTATTTTATACGGTCTGTCTGAAGCGATTAATCCGGTTCGTACACGTCTAAGTTCGAAAGGACCCCGCACCAAATACATTGGAAAAAGGTCTCGGTGGATATAATTTATTTTGTGATATTTTGCAGTTTATGGTATTCTGAACAAAAAATTGTAAGGGAAAAAAGTAGAAAAATGGATAGTTTTTGTATGTATCGCGCCAAAGGTCGCTTTTTATGCACGCAAGAAGAGCTTTACTGATATTCGATGCCTGGCACCACGCTAAGATATCATGCCCAGCTGTTGGTCCCTTTGACATTTAATACTTTAGGACCCCCCGAATAATAATATCCATATCTAAAGGTCAAGAGAAGGATAGCTTTTCGTGGGTGTTATACCAAAAATCACTTTTCATGCAAACTAAAAGAGTTCTACCGACACTCTAGATCTTTTTGGCACCACTCTCAGGGATCATGCCCAGCTCCTGGCATTTTAATAGACGGATATTATCTCTTAATTAGTGCCTCAGCGATGCGATAAAAGTTGCCGATGTTGGACGCATGTTATACTGGTATTGTATGACTGAAGAACTTGAAGATGATTTTGATGTGGCTATTTCTAACGTCCACTATCCATCTAGTTTTCCTTATCGAACGTAATTCATTCGCCTCCTCTGTAGAGAATTGATGCTTTCCAGGCTGAAGAAGTGGTGGCATTTACCACGAGATTTCTAGATACTCCACTAAAGCTGTAGCATCTCGATAGCCTCTATCGAAAACTAAGATCGAATCTTCTTGGAACTACTAAAGGAGCTCTACCGAAACTCGAGGACTGCTTAACGCCACGCTGATAGATCATGCACTATACACTAAGGCTAATAGAGATCAAACTGGTATATGTCGAATACTCGAAACATGGAAAGTTTTACTTCGGTATAGCGTTAGAGTTGCTTGTATACGCCTGTTGGGAGAGCTGTAGTACTGCAGGTCAAAGCGAAGCGGTCTATGTCAAAAGTTTGAAGAATGGACAGTGCGTAGGTACTTATTTAAACTTATTAAACACGTCCTATAAACCACATCCTCAAGACTACGCTAACGCAAATGTGTCTAGGGATAGTTTATATAAATAAAAAAGAGACCTACAGAATGTGTGACTTTCAAAATTGACGAACGGGTGACATTTGGGCATTTCCTCTTTATACCTCCACTGATAACTATAGATCAACTTCTTGAGTGCAATCAACGGTGGCTTATACTAAAGTAGGTTTTGTCTCAACGACTTGTCATTTTTTAAAGTTACACACTGTAAAAAAAATTTCTGGTAATTTTACCACTTTCAGAGTAGGTCCGATTATTACCTACTCCCAAAGTAACGTTTTCACTGACATTAACGAATATCCACTTTTAATATGGAATTCAACTTTTTAGTTATGTAAGTTTCCAGGCAGATTCTGTAAAATTACAATGCATTATGAATTTGTAGGTGATGGTATTCTAACCAAAAATATTCGATTTTTTATTCAACATGGCAAGTTTAGCATATACATGAGAAATGTGAGTAATTATTTCATATTAAAAGAAAGGGAAAAATTCCCCTCTTCAAACGATTATTATTTATTGAACTTAATTTATCCTTTTATTGTATATTTATACTATATTTTTTATCAATTTTGTAAATAAAATTTTCCATAATTTATACCGTTCTGAAACACTCTTTTACAAATAATTTTAATTTTACCATTTTTTTTATTATTCTCCGCAACTTTGAAACTTTAAAATTACTTGTACTTATACTACGTTAAGAGCTGTGCAAGTACGCCTCGTTATCAATTATCAAATTTCAAGACGTGAGATTACTTTGGAAAAAGGAATTTTTAACAGTTTCTGTACTTTTACCAGCGTCAAAGAAATCAACACTCTGAAAGTAGGTCCATTTATTACCTACTCTGAAAGTCACAAATTCACAAGCAGAAACTCTACTTCTACAACGCCTTGCTATAGTGTCAGTCTAAAAGTGGTAAAGTTACAAGATTGGTTGGAACTTCTAACATGCAAGTGGTATTCATTCCATAATCAGAGTAGTAAAATTGCACCAATTTTTTGTTGGTAATTTTACCATTCTAAGTGGTAGAATTTTTTTATTTTTTACAGTGGCACATTATGTACGTTTCGTTTCTCTGTAGGACTTTTGCAGATTGTGTTCTGTACAAAATCTATAGAAACTTCGTACTATTTTTCATCCAGGTGAGATGTTAATAGTTTTAATTTATTTTTTCTTTCGTTTATCGTAATAACAAGTGTACCCAAGTTAATTCATTTATCTATTTTTCTTTGATGATTGGCATATTCATTTAGACCTATCTATGGTAACACCATAACCCCACAGCCAGTGGGGGCCTCTCAAATTCATCACGCCTTCTAATACCTATTTCGCGAATAGCAGCATTTTCATCTCCATCGATGCGTGCTAGAAAGCCAGGACGAAACTATCTATCACAAACAAAATAAGGTCAATGGTTCATGAAATCCATGACAATATTTTTAAATCTCGAACTCAATCATCAATGAAACACAGAAGACTGAATATTATTCAGGTGAACTGGTTTTGCACCTGGATGAAAAAAGAGAACGAAGTTTCTGTAGATTTTTTTCAGAACACAATCTGCAAAAGACTTACAGAAAAACGAAATATACATAATACATATACATGTACATAAATTATTGTTCGGAGGTCCTAAACTAAGCATGATCCCTGAGCGTGGTGCTAAACAGTCCTCGAGTATCGGTAGAACTTTGGTGTGCATGAAAAGTGATTTTTAGTACAACACCCACGAAAAACCGTCCTTCTTTCGATCTTTAGATATTTATATTATTGTTCGAGGCATCCTAAACTACAAAATTTCAAAGGGAGAAAGAGCTGGTCATGATCCGTTAGCGCAGTGCCAAATAGACCTCTAGTGTCGACACAGCTTATTCAGTGTGCATGAAAAATGACATTTGGTGCAACACCCACGAAAAGCTATCCTTCTCTTGACATTAGACACGGATATTATTGTTCGGGGGTCTTGAACTACAAAATGCCAAAAACACAATGAGCTGGACATAGTCCCTGAGCATGGTGCCAAACAGACCTACACTGTTAAAAAAATCTGATCGAAATTTAATATACATGTGAGTAAAGTCATTTGCATATACCGTACATTAATTTTAATATACCATCATGTTGTAAAATTAATATACATGTATATTAAAGTCGGTCAAACAGAGTGCGTGAAAACAACAAGTTCTTTGATTTCTTCAGATCCTGTCAAATATTAAAAAATAAAGAAATAACCTTGAATTCGTCGACTTAATTCCTACTTACAATTAAAGTGCAACGTACGGGTGGAATTTTTTCTAAAATTCGCTGTGAATGTTAGAATTTTAACGTGAGTACAGGTACTTGGAGGTTAGGTTTATTAATTATTTGTTTAATTGAACTTTTCTCTTAAAAACCAGTGTAATTTGTATTTATCTAGGAGAAAATATTATGTTTGATTATTTATAATTTAAAATTGCTGCCAAAATTGTTTTTATTTTGTGTAAAGTGCAAATATCTGACTTTTCTGATAAATGATCAATATGCGGTATATGAAATTTAATAAAATAGTCTCTTAATGGCGATTTCCTATACCTAGATTTTAGATTTAATATACAAATGTATATTAAATGTATATTAAAATTGCAAACATTTTTAACAGTGTAGATTGCCGATAGAACTCCTTTGATGTACATGAAAAGTGATTTTTGGTACAACACCTACGACAAGCTATACTTCTCTCGACCTCGAGATATGCATATTATTTTTCGGGCGATCTTGAACTACAAAATGACAAAAACACACAGAGCTGGACATAATTCCTGAGCGTGGTGCCAAACAGACATCGAATGTAGGTAGAAATCTTTTAGTGTGCATGAAAAGTGATTTTTGGTACAACACCAACGAAAAGCTATACTTCTGTCGACCTCGAAATATCAATATTATTGTTCGGGGGTCTTGAACTACAGAATGTCAAAAACACAAAGAGCTAGACATAATTCCTGAGCCTGGTGCCAAACAGCCCTAGATTGTCGATAGAACTCCTTTGGTGTGCATGAAAAGTTATTTGTGGTACAACACCCACGAAAAGCAATCCTTCTCTCGACCTTTAAACATGGATATTATTGTTCGGGGGGTCCTAAACTAAAAATGTCGAAGGTACAAAGAGCAGGGCAGGATCCCTGAGCGTTTAGCCAAACAGACCTCCAGTGTCGGCACAGCTCCTTCAGTGTGCATGAAAAATGACATTTGGTGCAACACTCACGAAATTTTATAGTTTAGAAATATACATTTTTACAGTATTATTATTTTCCTAATTCGGTGTTACATATTTTTAAATTCTAAAAAATATCAACGACGGCTGTTAGCAAGCGCTCTTGGTGCCCGGTACCAAAACAAAAATAATAACCCTGTAAAAAGCTTTCAACTAAACTAAATTAATAGGTCAAGTAGTAATTGAACCGCATATTTAAAAAAAGGGATTGCTTAAGTATTCAGTACGTTTTAAACTTGACAATACTTGTGCGCATATTAATTCAATATAATTGGCACCTTTTTACCATCAGGAATACAATTATGATTGTCACTTCTGTTTACGTTCGAAAATGAAGATAAAAAATTGCAATTGCAACCAAACGAAAAACCCTTATTATACCAAAATATTAGCTAACACTAAGCAATAATGATTAATTATTAATCATTAAAATAATTACTCATTACTACTAAGCAATCATTTTGTCGACGGTGCGGATTAATGTTTCGAATCGATTTGGCCTCTTTCCGCATCCAGGGTTTTTGTCCGGACTGATTTCTGATTCAACCACACTGTTTTGCGCTTGCACTTGATATCCAGTTTCATCTCGCAAACCATCCTAGGTTGGTTTCGGACTCTTTCCGGATTCGGTGTTTTTGTCCAGACTGATTTCTGAATTAACTGATCAGTTTTCCGTTTGAACTTTATATGCAGCTTCATCGCGCGGATCAATTTCGGATCGATTCAGACTCTTTCCGGATTCGTTGATTTTCTCCGAAAAATTTTCGGATTTAACCGGACTATTTTCCGTTTACACTTTATTTGCAACTTCAACGTGCGTATTGATTTATTCAGATTAAATCGGACTTTTTCCGGATTAATTTGGGATTGATTCGGACTCGGTCCAGAGTGGAAGCTTTTTATCAATCAATTGATATCAAGCTTTCATCCGGATGAATTTCGGGTAAGACCGGACTACTTTCCATTATCGTTTTAACGATTTTTTTTAGGTTCTTAATTCCCGACTAATTTTGGATAAAAACGGACTCTTTCCGGAGTAGAAGTTGTCATCTGGATGAATTTCGGACTCAATGAGACAAGTTCCTGACCATTTTCTTACTATTTTTGGATTAGGCCGAACATATTTCGGAGAAAAATCGTGAATTGGATTGATTTCGGATAAGTCCGGACTAATTTCTGAATCAGAAATTTTTAGCACCCTTGAACTTGAACCTACTGCAGGAATGGATGCCTTAAGTACGTCCCAGCGGTTGTCCTCGATCACAAACAACAACTACTGCCTATACTGGGATCGGACTATCCTGGCGGACCAAACTGTTATTCCCAGCTGAAAGTACCTGTACAGGATCCTCCGAGATTCCTGTACAGGAATTTTCAGTTGGGAATAACAGTTTCGTCCGCAAGGAGAATTCGATCCCAGTATAGGCAGTAGTTCTCGTTTTTGAGGACAACTGCTGCGACGTACATGTAAAAGGGCACCCATTCCTGCAGTAGACTCAGGTTAAAGGGTGCTAAAAATTTTGGATTCCGAAATTAGTCTGGACTTATCATTTACAATTTCGCGCACAAGAACCCCTACAGGAAATCTTGAAGTTTCCTGTGGGAATTTGGCGAAGGAAACTGTACATGATCCTGCAAAGGAACCTACAATGACAAAGGAACCTTTGGATGAATCCTGTACAGGTTTCTTTGCTAAGTAAATAGAGGTGCCGGTTCCTGTATGGAAACTCGTAGGGTCCTTTACAGAAAGCCATCACGAAAACTCAAGTCGCTTACAGTTGAAGGGTAGAAATGCAGAAGGAGTCAAGCGCCAAATTTTTAAAATCGGGTTTATTAGTTCAAAAAATCAGATAAATTGTAATACACATGCCTGCCAAAGGATTTTTTTGGGGCATCATTTTTCAAAATTCCCACTAAAAAAAGAACAGCTGGAGGGGTCAAGCGCCAATGTGTACTTGATCCCGATCGATCATCGCGCCTGCGCAGTATTGAGAAATCACGATCGTAGCAGACGAAAGGACGCATGTGTTTTTGTGTTTACAGTAAAAGTTTGTGGTTTTTTAAAATTAAAAACAATTGGAAATTTTGCCTTTTATGCCTCCTTGGGCGCAGCAACAATATATAGAAATTATTTAGGGGCATTAAGATATGCATAACGATCCATATGCTGATGATGGTTTCCCCGTTTTATAATATTTTTTTTACGATTTTATAATAAAAAGTTCAACAACAATTTTCCTTGAATATCTTGAATTAATCAAATTCTGAAAATATTGATATAGTACAATCTACGATAGGATAAAATAATAAATTGCTTACTTCTAATTTCAACGGACATAATGTTACAAGAAGAAACCCAATATAAGAAAAATTATAATAATCGCAGTAATTATTGCCGTTTAAAGTTGTCCGAGAAGCTTTTCTAACCACAAAGTAAAAAATCCAATTTAATTTTTCTCGACACTGGTTAATTATTTTTAATTACTATTGGGTCCTTCCATTCAGTACTAAATAAGCTAAAACCCAATTTCTCATTTTTTGGAAATTTGCAAAATTATTGCTGCTATCGTCATTTGAAGTTGAAATGTCTGTTTTACGCTATTTCGAAGTCATAATTGGATTTTCAAATTTCTCGAAACTGCGTGATTTTTTTAAAACAAACTTTTTGGAAATCAATTCGTCCATTCAATAGCTAGAATTCAAATTTCTAGTTTTTTCTTAAACTATAAACTGACTCCACAATTAATGTTGAAAAATGTTAAAAGTCGATACGGACCCGAAATCTAACCTCGAAACGTGACCTGTTTCATTAATTTTCTCGAAACCGGATAGCTTTTTGTGAGCAAACCTTTTTTAGTTTGACAGAGCATGAAAGTATCTCGAAAGTACTTTCTTATTTTTTTCTTCAATGGTCCTGCTGAATTTACAACATGTTTTTAGTCTCTCCTGAAAAAAGTGAAAAATGGCGCTTGACTCCTTCTGCATTTCTACCCTTCAGTTATAAGGTTGTCTTCCTTTTAATCCCCTGAATATCCAACTCGCTATCGAGAAAGCGTTGATTAGTTCCTATGCAGGTTTGTGTATAGAATCCTTAATAAGTTCCTGTAAATGAACCCGCGCTTTAATCCATTCTGTAAAGGAACCTGTGCAATGCACAGTGTGTGCATGAGCATACAAAGGTTAGCTTTGCATACAGCTTCCTTTGAAGTTTCATGTACAATTTCCTTCGGCGAATTCCTGCATAAGATACGTCAAGATTTCCTGTACAGACTAGTGTCCACGAACCTGTACAGGAACGTGTACAGGATCCTCCGAGGTTCCTGTATAGGAATTTTCAGCTAGCTTCACAATAGGCCGGACATTGTGGTGCTTGATAAGCGGTCACTACACGTCAAAAGCATCGCCTTAACAGTTTTTCCCTCGACAGAAATACAGGGTGTCTAGTGATCAGGCAATCTGAAATACCCGAGATTTTCCCGGTCAAATTTTTTTCCATGACCAATTTTTAGATGTCTTTTTGTGATTTTTGAAAGTCTACGCATACATAGAAATAGGAATTTTAACATAATACACATAGAAAAAATGTATGGTTTAAAGAACACAATTATTTATTTACACGTGCTAAACTTATTTTTAATCACAGACTGAAGTCATAAATATTAATCGAAAGTACAAATTCTAAAACTTTCGTAACACGTAAAGTAAATATTTCTTAATTCATGCAGCCAGAATCACAAGTAGTTGCTCAAATGTTATTAAAATCTGAAATCTCAAAAAATAAGATTTAAGTATAATATACTTATATGCGCATACATATTATATAATCAAAAATCAATTAAGTATTATGCCGCACGCCAGCGCATAGTGAGCTAAAGTGAAAAAGTTCGTCACAAAGTCGTATAACTTTTGACAGGGATGACCTAGAGGATTTTTTTAGATTTACAGATGAATAACTACAGAATAGAGGAAAATTACGGAGAAGCTGAAAATATACATTTTTTACCTTGAAAATCTAGGTTAAATTTCACATTTTTTGACAAGAAGTGGTATTATTGGCAGGGGCCGCTTCAGACTATCGGCCGCCCGGAGGCAAATTTCAATTCGCCGCCCCTTTTAATATGAATTTTAAAATCAAAGTATTTAGAACTATTCTAATTGAAAATTATAATAATAATTGAATAATAAATCATGTCTAGATGAAGTAATGCACTTTCCTCACTTCTGATGTTAAAATTCAGGCCAAGGGTCTCGGCCGCTTGCTCCGCGGCTTTGTAAAGGAACGCTCCTTCGCCAATCATCACGTGGTTCCTGACCAGAAGTGTGCAGAAGTGTAATGCAAAAAAGCAGAGGGCTCATGATATCACCTTGAAAGACGCCCCTCTGGAAGTTGACGTTGTTCGTTGTCACACGATAATTTCTAGATGAGATAGTAAATCTAGTTTTCCAAACAGGCATCAATCTTTCTATGCATCTCACTATGTGTGGATGCACCTTCAAGCTTTCCAACAGACAGATGATAAGTCTATGAGAGGTTGAATCGAAAGCTTTCCGGTAGTCAATCCAGGCCATTGACAGGACGCGCTGATGGGCTGCAGCGTCTTTACAGACACACCTGTCAATGAGCAGGTTCTCTCGAGAGCCTGCTACACCTTTTTTCGAGCCACGTTGTTCGTACATCTCTCGCCATACAGGCTCAATTCGTCGAACAATCCTGTTGTTGAGGACAACTGTAAAGATCTTATACAGCGTGTTCAAACAAGTTATTGGCCTGTAATTCTCTGGGTTGGACAAGTTGCCTTTTTTGGCTGGAGTATAGTGCGTCCTAACACCAGCCACTGCGGAATGGGCGTCTCCGACTTTAAATATGACGTAAATATATGGATCAAATGTTGGTGTGTAAAAGTAAACTTCTTCCACCAAAAGTTCTTCATACAATCTGGTCCAGCAGCGGAGAAGTTCTTCGTGCCTCTAAGTGCTTTTTTCACCTCTTCGGCAGTGATTGATGGACATTCCTCCTCAGATTTTATGAGGTTGTCGCAAAACTCCTTGAAGCGGATGATATTGTCAGTATCTTCTTTCAACTCTAGTGTTTTCGGGATCTTTTACACCTCTCTCCAAAAAGTCTCTACCTCCTTGGGCTTGGGTGGATTTTTTACAGAAACAGGTAGATCGCTGAAGAGGCGCGATGGGTCAGCGAGAAACTGTTGATTCTCCCTGATCCATCTCTCCATCTTCTGTATTCTCCTCCTTGCGTCAGATAACAGCCGTATTTTGTCAACAATATGCTGCTTGATTGTCAGCAGCTTTGACTTGTTTAATGTGTGATTCAAGATCCTTAGTTCTTGGGCGAACTTTCGAACCCTTTCGGTAAACGGTCTACCAAATGTTATGTAGTCAATCACACATTGAACACGGGACGCATTCTGTCTTGCCCATCCAATCTTCTTGTTCAGTTGATGCAAGCGTCTTTTGATCTTTTGATCCATCGTCGGTTTCAGCCTTCGATTTGAATCAGCCAAAGCTCTCGGAGCACCATAAACTGAGCAAGTGATGGTCCAGAGGTCGGACTCTTGCGAGATATCTCCACGAAGGAAGGCATCCATTTCAGCCAGATCTTGGGGCTTAGGAGGAACTTGCGTGTTAATGCTCCTTCTTGTAATGAAATTGCAATCATCTCTCAGAAGGTGCCTGCTTTCTGCGGTTGGTCTCAATGTCGCTTCCTCATCTTCGTCTGCAGCTTGATAAAGCAGCGGTTGGGGAAGCGCTCCGCGTACATATCCATTTTTCCGGAGGTTAACGGCTTGATTTCGCAAAGACTGATGCGAAACGTGCTGAAGCTCTGGGTGTTTCTGGCACCACAGATTGTGCATACGCGCCATAAAGCCTCCGCGAACAGGGATAATGCGGGCATCGTAGCAGTCTAGCACGTCATCCCTTAGTCGATCCGTCCACTCAATGTGGGTGTTTCGCCGGTTCGTCGTCGTGTTTCCATCTAAATTATTTTCAGCACCCCGAACTCTAGGCTGATCGGCATTGTTCGCCGACCCATTGTCGGGTGCTCTGCGCGTTCGATTGTCTTGAACCGCATCTACAACATTTTGGTGTTTTGGTGGTTTCATTGTTGTTCACACGAGCAGCTAGGGAAAGAGTTAGTCCATCCTTGTAGAGCCCCGCGTGCAAGGATAAGGCTGATACTCTGAGAGGTCGCCCGGTATCCCAGAGTCACCGTTTGAGACACCTAACCCAGGTGCCATTCAGCTTTCGGCACGGTTGTTACGCCTTCGCTTAGGAGTTATTCCTTCGGGACCATCCCTGGATAATTGTCCGCGACTGCTCTATAAATATAAAGGAACTTTAGCAACATCTTACAAAATTGGTTAAGTCATTTTCAACTTTTGAAAATGGTAACTGAGTGTAAAGATAAAATCATTATAGTTCGCTTGAAAACATACCTTATTTTCATGTTCCTGGACTTGCTCAACAGCTTCTGCAACTTTATCACTTACAGCCAGAGCAATCACTTGTGTATCATCAATTTTTTGTAAATATTTAAATAATGAACAATTTTTTTGTTTTCTTCATCGCGTTCAGCTTTTTGCTTGTGATATTGAGCACTTGAGAGGCATTTCGCTTTGCCATCAGCCGTCTCAAAATATGCAAACTTTTTTCTCACACGATGTGAACTTCAGAAAAACTTTGTTCTTAATGAACAAGTGCTTCAACTTATAAGCACTTAGACTTGTAGGTCTGTTTTCTCGAACCATGGAGGGGGGATTGCTTTTCCTCGATCTTTTCGATGGTAAGTTTCCACCGGGGGGTCTAGCTAATTGTTGGATCCGCAATTATGTCTCGCTTGCCAACAGTCGATGCCTGCACTTGCTAAATTAGTTTTATTGTCAGAGCAATATAATTAACTCATTAAATCTAGACTTTAGACTTTCCTAGAATCTAATTTGATAAACTTTAGAATTCTTATTCTTGTCAATAAGTACATAAAACGTTCTTGTTAAGCTGCCGCGCCTTGCCCCTTGCATCACAATGTACTCATCTCGTTCAGATTTTAGACTCTCCT
>CAKNYM010048905.1:58557-106481 GCA_932195095.1 Andricus curvator
TTTTTATCATAAGGCTTTTTTCTGTACATTTGGTGCGGGGTCCTTTCGCTCAGAGTGAATTGTCGTAAACGCCAACGATCACGGGAGACCTCGGATATATGGTGAACTTTCTTTCTTTCATTCTAAAAAACCTAAGAGAAAATATGTATGGAGACAGTGCCGTGTAAAATAAAAAAAATCCACGTCCGATTAATCAACCAAGTTGAATTCAAAAATATTCAAATTGATAACAAAAATGCTAAATATTATGTTCGGTTATAAAACCCGCACGTAACGAAAGTTTAATTAAAACTTTCTTAATTCTGATGCGAAATTTAATTTCTGCGCGTCTTATAATATAATTTTTTGTTTACAACATCCACCAGTAAAAACACCGACTTCTAAAGTTGCACTTTATGTTCTTCTAAATAATGTTCTAAATAATGACTCTTTACAAAAGTTACGTCCACGGAGTAATAATAAGGTGACTGATCTCCATTTATGCGTTTTTACTATGCTAACCGCACCTTTATTGCCATCCCTCAAGCGTCTACAGTAGTGGCTCATTTGCACTGCGCTCTACTATCTCTTTTTCTCCGGTGAAAAAAAGAAATAGTAGATCGTAGTGCCCATGTCAAAACTCAAAGCAGTATCTTTCTAGAGCGTGATCGGTCTTCTTATCAGGGAGATTTTGCATATCGTTCCGTAGCATACGGTAAACGCTAAAGTCACGTGATGACGTTTCTGCGTATGCTCTACGAGCTTAGCGTTAACGCTTTCCGCTATCAGACGTTCGTTAGCGTATCGTTTAGCGTTTACCGTATGCTACGGAACGATATGCAAAATCTCCCTATTATTACTCAGTAATTACAACATAGTGCATGAAGTAGTTACTTTACAAATCGTCAGCCATTGTCGCGCACTTTGAGAAAGCAACTTTACACGCAGGTTGCGAATCGTGGAATCGTAAAACAGATGGTGCCATCTGGTGGAGCAACCTTCACTTCAGTCTCAAGGCGATACACGAGTGGATGCAGAGCACTTGGCTCCCAAACATTGGCTTCCCCTTCCATCGACGCACAGCTCTTCCATGGTTCATTCCAATCATTCCAATTTCAGGATACTTAGGTCGATCAAAATACATTCATGGCAATATAAAAAAGCCCGAAAAGCATAAAAAACTTTTAAGAAATCAACTATACGAAGTTCAATATTGCGTATTAGAGAAGATAATGTTTATCATTTTAATTTTGAATTCCTTTTCATTTTAGCATTTGAACTGCTAAAGAGAAGAATATTTTTTTAAAATTTGATTAATGACCCGGTAAGAAGAGAAGAATTTAAAAAAAATTCAGAATCTGAATTCCCATTAATACATGAATTTTCCTTCATCGAAAGTTCCACCAACGAGTAGAAAAAAAAGCAAAACCTATTCCTTTTAATCAACTTGGAAAAATTTAATGGAAGTGTATTGGGAGGAATTAAAAAATGGAGGAATGCAAAAGAAAGAATAGAAAGAAAGAGAATAATGTCACTTTGAATACACAAAAGCTAGTCTTTTTAACCCACTCAGAAAAATTTAATGGAAGCTTATTGGAAGGAATTAAAAAGTGGAGAAATGTCAAAGAAAGAATAGAACGGAATAGAATAATGTAACTTTTAGGGCGAAACTGTGAATTGAAATAAATGCATTTTTAAAAATAAATAAGTATTGTATTTGGGTGAATTATGTGAACATTTTTTTATTAATCTATCGAACAGAAACATATTTTGACTGATTTCATATGAAATCTGTCTTGGAACACGCACTACTGCTGTGCAAATTTGCATGGATTGCACAGCCACACAAAAAAAAAGTATACGGAGTCAAAAAAACGACCTATATAACATTGTAGTAATATTGGTCCAGCATAGTCGAAATCCAAATTTTTTTTTATTTTCTGCTTACCATTTTTTTTTTACTTTGAATTTTTGGTTTAGGTTAAATTTGTGCAACTTGACTACTAAACATCTGAAATCGTTTTTAGGGTTTAGGAGAGGAGAGAGGAGATGTTCAGTGGCCAACTTGCACAAATTTAACCTAAACCATAAATTCAAAGTCAAATACAGAAAAAAGTGGTAAGCAGAAAACGGTAGAGATAAAGGATGAAAAGTTAAGACAATATAAAATATTATTATTATTATCACTCCACCGTTATGGTAGACAAAAAAATTTAAATTTCCAAACTTATATTCCACAAAAACGAATAGAAACTATGCAAGTGCAGGTATTTTGTGGACAGATTAGAAGGAATTAAAATAATCGAAAATGAAGCATGTCAGAATGAAATTAAAAATAACCAACAAAAAAAAATTGAAATTTCCAAACTTATGTTGCACACGGAGGAATAGAAACCATGTAAGCGCACACATTTTGTGGACGGATTAGAAAGAATTAAATTAATCGAAAATACAGCATATAAGTATGGAATTAAACTACTGCTCGCATTAAGAGGAATTAAAAAAATGGAAAATATGTTCGCCTGCATGGAACACAACACAAGTGGCAATCGTTAAGGAAATAGAAAAGAATTGGTTTCAGAGATAAAACTATTCTTTCGTTGGGTACTTCTCCCGATGGAAAATTAGCACATTCAAAAAAATTGAATAATGCTCACTCTTTCGTTTATATCTGAAAATATTAATTTTTCTTTATTCTTCTCTTCTTACCGGGGAATTAGAAAATAAATAACTATTTTTTAAGTAAAAACTTCGAACCTTCCAAATAATAATTATTGAATAATAAAAGCCATGCAGATTAAATATATCTTTTTTCTCCTGATAGAAAATCGATAGCTTTGAGGCATACATTTTTTAGAGAAAAATTTGTATAATTCTAGAATTGTTAAATGTCTGCGAAACTTATAGGTTATCAAAAATACGTAGCAGTATAATTAAAAGTTATTCCCAGGAAAATTTTAAACAGATAACAATAGAAGAGCACTAACTGCTACATGCCCCATATAAATCGTCTATGCGAGGTCGGGGTTTTACGCGTTGGGCGCCAAAGTGGCCATGTTTGACCACTTCTATTGTTATTTACAGACGTTATAGTTGTAGGTATAAATATAAATCAGGTAAGTGCATTTCTATAAATATTTATTTTCTCAAGAATTTTAGGAAAATGATATTTGAATAACCTTAAAAACAAATGAACAAATAAACTTAAAAAATGAATATTTATTCGAAATTTTTATTTTGTATTCAAAATCATTTTCCCCCTCAAATCATAATTTGGGTGAAACGTTCTTCTCTCTTGACTAAAAAATCTTTTTTAGTTAAAAATTAAATATTTGGCGAAAATTCGTCTTTCACAAAAAAGATTCATTGATTATAACAACAAATTTTATAAAAGTAACCTGAGCGTAAATTATTTAAAAAAAATTAACTGTAGTTTTTTGCATATTTGTTTTTTTTTCTTCCGCTTTCAGAAAAAGCCGTGATTTTTATTCAATTTTTATTTACAAAAGCTCGTTCTAATCCTTCAAAATTTCTTTAAAATTTTGTTTGCCACGATTTTAATAAATATTATTGAAGAAATTTTTTATTTAAAAAATGTTTGACTAAAAATATTTGCAGAATAAAATATTTAAAAAATATGTGAATAACTGTGCTTGAATAAACAATTACGTCAATCATTTGCCATAATGTAAATAATATTTTTTGTGTTGCAGAATTCAAAAACTGGAAAATTCAGATGGAAGCTGAGGAGAAGGTTGCTTTTGTCAAGAGGAACAGTAATAATACGCGTGACTATTACAAGTGCCATAGATCTGGTTGCAGCAAGCAGAGTACTGAAACCGATCAGATGAAATGGCAAAAGAGTTTCAAGATGGGAAAAACTTGCCCCGCCCGCTTGGTTGTAACATTTAATAAAAATAGTGTCAGCGTAATGTGGTGTAAAACTCACGTTGGATATATGCCATCAATCAAATTCATGCGTCTTACTGATGAAGAGTGTTCTATGCTAGCAGGAAAAATAAGTGGAGGTGTTTCACTAGATCGGATTTTGAACGACGTTCGGGATTCTGTGACATTTACTTCCGATTCGATAGATTTTAAACGATTCTAAAGGTTTTAAGATTAAATTACTATTAATTAAGGAATTTTTAGAAGAGGAAATATTCTTGATTAAATAATTGATTATCTATCTTAAACATTTTTTTTATGTTTTTCGGGCTTTTTTATATTGCTATGAATGTATTTTGATCGACCTACTAAGTATCCTGGAATTGGAACGATTGGAATGAACCATGGAAGAGCTGTGCGTCGATGGAGGGGGGAGCCAAGTGCCTGTATCGCCGATACAGGCCAGGCGCTCCTGAGTGATGGGACATCGAAAGTGAAACATCGACGTTGCCGAAGATCGATATAAAAAATGATCGACATCGATGCATCGAAAGAAAAACATCGATGTTTACTGAACATGTTTTATTAAAAAATCTTATAAATCACTTAGGATACCTTATCATTGAGATAAAATTCGTGATACTATTATTTATTTAAATGAAATTAATTTGAATTACCTTTAAGTAATCATTTTTAAATAATGATAATAATTAAATAATAATTATAGCTTCTTCCACTGGTTACACTTTTCTTACACGCTTAGTGCCGGTTCTGCGCCAATCCCGAATCTCCTTAAAATCCGACTTAAAAAATCTGCCCGCTGCGCGGGCACATTCTCATCGCGCGCGGCTCGCAAGTCTGGATGCGCACCTGTTGTATCTCGCGCTTCGGGCTCGTTTACTTTACTGTACATCCCCCACATTTTTGCATAGGACTTTTATAATTAAAGGACAAATCATCGACAACTGAAATTTAGTGATTACGAATTCACTTTTGTTGAAGCTTCTTCGGCTTTAACGAACACATTCTCATCACGTGTCTCGTAAGAAAAAAATTTTAAAAACGAATTTCCAGATCTAATTTGAAAACAATTTTCTTATTACACATTTTATTGTACCTTGCGTTTGGCTTAAAACGTTCATTTTCGTTTCATAAGGATTCATAAGTCATGAGGATAAATTATTTGGCTTACTGAGTACTACGAATAGCCGTACATGAAATTTTTAAATCTTAAAAAAAAGGTCTAAAAAATTTTGAAAATGCTATAACTTTTTGAATTTTTATCCAAAATGGCTGGCTAACGAACTCGTCCTTTCTTTTCACATCCTTATCAAGTGGGCCAAAGCGCAATCCAACCCGATAATTCTGTCGAAAGTTATCGTGTCCACAGACGACGACAACAACGACAACAGACAGACACCGAAGTAAGAACTATTTTTTCTAACTCAGGGGGCCCCAAAACGTCGACATTCGATGAAATCCGAAAAGTAATTCTTCACATAAAACCAATACCTTCTCATTGATGAGAATGTAAAAAAAGGACATTTCTGCACTGGATTTGCGAAAACGCCTATTTTTGCTGATTTCTGCTACATCACCTCATGAGCTCGTATAGCGAAATTAATGGCCATTGATCCTTTGAAAATCCGGTGTAGGTATTTGATTTTTTTGCGGATAGCTTTCGGAAAAGGAAACTCGGGATTTGTGTAAAAGTTACGCTAAGTGTAAGAAAAGTGTAACCAGTGGAATAAGCTATTAATAATAATTATCTTATATAATTGCTTAACATACATGGGTATTAAAAGTAATTCCTCATTAAAAAATTGGTTAAATGGTCTCGCTGGGTACGAGATTCAACCGATGCTAACAGAATGGAACAATAAAAACACAAGTTTCGCAATCCAAAACTTTTACCCTAATAGCACGGAACGTTCAGGGATGTTCCGCGGGTACCTTCGGAACATTCCATGAGCGTTCCTGGAACGTGTAAAATGTCCGCCACTTGGGAACGTTCCAATGGGACTTGAGGGGAACCTTCCATTATTGTTATTATTAACAACAATTATCTCGTAAACCGTAAGAGATAGGTAAGAATGGATGTTATTTTTAGTTTTGAGTACCGCATATACTACAATATAATATGATATGCGTATCATAAACTGGCATCGATTTTGATCTGTCACTTACGGTTTACGCGATATTTATTGATAATACTAACAAGAACGTTCATTTATGCTTGGAATGTTCCTGGAACGTTCCCAAGCGGCAGATATTTTACATGTTCCGGGAACGTTCCGTACTATTAGGGATGTTTTTCGATGTCGATGTCACGCCCCTCCTGTCACTATTTTGGAGTCGTCTTTGGTGTGCACCTTTCTCGGTCGGGTGTGGCAAAAAATAGTGTGTGCATGGGCGGCGATTATTGAATGGACGGTATGGAGAATTCCATAGGCCGAATTTTCCAGGGTATGGAATTCCATAGGCGAAATATGGAGAAAGAAGCGGTTTTTTTTTGTTATCGATTTTTCTGAAGCGAAGACGATCGTCAATTAGAGATTTTTCTATTGGTCGGTAAAGAACAAACCGCCTCCTATGACTATTGTGAGACACATGCATACCACGTAAATACCATAGTAGTGACACTCCCATGTATCGTTTTGAAGACTTAAGTTTTTAATTTCGGGGGTACCGCTAGATGGCGCTGATACTGCAACGAAGTATGCATGCACACCTTGCATTGGGGTAAACAGGGCTTGAATACAATCGCTGCCAGGGATTTATAGGTTTACTCATTTTCATTCATTTTTAGTGTCCGGGGGAACCGCGGGGTGGCGCTGATCCTGAACTTAAGTCTTCAAAACGATACATGGAAGTGTCACCACTATGGTAATTACTACTCGTGTAGTCGTGTAATTGCAGTACTTGTATGCGGCTCATGCTGCAAGCACTATTATACTCATTGCTATCACCTGGTTTACGCACCTGTATCACAAATAACTATTTTCTAAAACTTTCCTTATATTTAATATGGACACCGAGCTAAATACTTACCCTAATAGCACGGAACGTTCCGCGGGCACCTTCGGAACGTTCCCGGAACGTGCAAAATGTCCGCCCCTTGGGAACGTTCCACTGGGACGTGAGGGGAACCTTCCATTATTGTTATTTTTAACAACAATTATCTCGTAAAACGTAAGAGATAGGTAAGAATGGATGTCATTTTTGAGTTTTGAGTACCGCATATACTGCACTATAATGATATCCGTATCATAAACTGACATCGATTTTGACCTATCACTTACGGTTTACGCGATATTTATTGATAATAATAACAATAACGATAATTTATGTTTGGAACGTTCCCAAGGGGCGGACATTTTACACGTTCCTGGAACGTTCCGAAGGTGCCCGCGGAACGTTCCGTGCTATTAGGGTAATCAACCGATAATTCCTCAAAAATAGAAGGCAACATACAATTACTCAAATTATGATAAATGATTGTGTACAATACCATTTGCTTTTTCCAATTAAATAATTATTATAAGATAATTTTGATAAATATTTCATTAATAATCGAAACAAAATAACTATTATACAATTAAAATTATTTTTTCTAATAACATTGCAAGATGAACACCGCTACACTATTTTTAATACAATCAATCTAATATTAATTAAATATCAAGTATATACACTGTACAATACAATTTTCATTTTTTTTTAATTGAAATGTACTCTGATTAACAAGTGACTCCATTGAAGTCACCTACATCACTATGTTTCAGAAAACGCTCCAATTAAATCGTTTGCAACAAGTTCAAGGTGGAAAATATGTTTCTTCACTACATAATTATATAACTGAATGAAACACATTCCGTAAAATCCAGCAAACCTTAGAATCATACATAAACTTTTTTATGACTATTTAATTTCTGTACATCATACTTGTATATTTGTAAAACTCCTTTACCATGTTTAAATAATAATATACATACTATACTTTAATAATTTATTTTCTTACTTTTGTTAACTTTAGAAAGTTCCCGATATTTTTTAAAACTATTCACATTGTATTAAAATGTAAAAAAAAGGAAAGTGATCGAGTGACACGAGATGCGATACTTTTTTCCAGAGGCTTTTTCAACAACTGTACTGTCGAGCAGCGAGCATGAACCTGAGTTCGAGAAAAATATATTGTAACTGGTAGCATTGCGAAGGAGTACAGAAAATTAATCAAAACGTCTCGCATTGCCAAAAAATATCATTTAAGTTTGTTGAATGGGGTAGTTGAATATTTTTAAATATTGCTAAATATGTTTTTTTAATGTTTAAAAAATGTACTTTTTCAATTTTTTGATAATCAATACTATCTCACCTGCAATCAGGAACAAAAAACACTTTTTTTTACTAAGAGTCTCCCATTTCGCTACCTGTCAGCTGTATACTTCGGAGCTACTGCACAACAATTTTTCTGATTGGTCGGTACAGTTCGCCTGATGTAACGTCTCAAGGTAAAACAATTGTTTGAATTAGGTTTTCAACACTTTTGTTAAATATTTGTCTTCTCATAAACGAATCATTCAAAAAAATGTTAAAGTGTATTAAAATTTTTAGATTTTCAAGCAGTATTTAAAATATATATTATCTAAAACTTATGCAACTATGCCCTTCTCTTCATCTGATTGTACGTCGTTAAACCATGCGAATCAATACTTAGCCTCACGGACAAAACCTGCATAACTGACAACAATTCCATGTGCGAACGAAATGGGAAATTCCTAATTCCCGCGACACTCAGTTTCTCATTTCCTTCGGGTAAAACAACGAACTTCTTAGTAAATAACAGTACGTAACAGACTAGGATCACCGATTATTATACTCATTTTTGTCCATCAGAAAACTTGTGGCACTTGAAGACCAGCAAGCTACTCACGCAGTTAAAATCACATTTAATTGTCACTTTTGACGCGACAAATTCGACTTATTCGATGACGCGGACATTTTCCGGATTTGAGAAAAAGTGGCCAAATAGGGAAACAGTAAATACCGCCGTTAGCGCGTAGAGGGCAAGCGTCGTCGTAACTGTGAAGAGTTGGGAGTAATGAAAATGTGAGTACCAAGCAATTCCTAAAAAGAGTGTTAAAACGCTGCACAATAGTCTACTGAGATCCCATTCGTCCTGCAACGAACTAAGACCTGTGGCGGCAGGAATGTCTTGAAAATTTTGGGGATTGAAGTAAATCGAAGAGGAATTGTCGAGTGGCGATGGCGTCGTCGTCGAAGCTGGTCGAGGCTGATGCACAAGGCAATGTACTACACAGTTGTGGAAGAGTCCACATCGTTCTAGCGTTTTACTGTCTGGTTGAAGAACCTGGCCGTTAAAAACTAGGCGTACTAGTTTCTGCGATTCTAGCTCATCTTGAAAATGCCTCCTGAATAATAAAATTTAAATTAATATTTAAATTAGTAGTTACACTCAGAATTGTGTGTCCACTTACAAAAATCGGGATGAATCATTATAGAAAGTGGATAACTCCGTGAAAAATGAAAATGATAGAAATATTTCTCAAAAACCGTTGTAAAAATTGCGAAAGTGCCCGTCCGATGAGTCCTATTTAAAGTATTTTTAATAATATGAAACTGAAAAACCATGTGATAAAGACCATTGTAATTTCAGTTTTTGGCAAATTTATATTTCCCAACTTCAACTCGCTGCATGCTGTAGTAGGGAAGTGATGGAAAATATTGAATGGAAGAAGAATATTTCGTTAAGAAAATATAGAATAGTTATTGATTAGATTTTGCAGAAGAGTGCACCTACGTTAAGTTGCTCACGATTTCGAGTGATTTGACGCATCACTAACAGTGTTTAATATTGCATTACATTAATAATTAACTTAATGACTTAATTCACATTTAAAACTTGTTAAAAGTTATTTTAATTTCAAGTCAATTTAGAGGTAACATATCACGGTAAAAACAATTCGAATAGCAACATGATTAAGGCTCATGTAAGGGGTAATGTCCCGAGTAAAAATAATTCGTCTTGGCTAAGTCTTCATCCAAGACATAGCCAAGATATAGCTAAGACGTTTTTGTAAGTCTCGACCCTGGCAACCAGATTGATTATTTTCGAAAATGGTCCGTTTTCCCTAAGAATAATATGGATAAATATTCCTCCAATTTTTCCACCTTTATAGAAACGATAGTTTTCAATTTAGGAGTGTTTTTATGGTGATGTTAGAATATCAACCCTTAGTCAGGAAACTTCCTCGAAAAGTCAGGGGGGTATCTGTAAAATTATATTTCGGAATTTTTTGAGTCATTATTTTACATTCAATGTATTTTTCCTTCTTTTAGTGTTTTTATAAAAATATATTTTTTAATAAGATACATTTGTTATTGTTTTCAATAATTTATTACAACTTTATAAAAATTATCACTCCTGTGTCTGTTGGAATAATTTTTCTATTTTGAATATCGTGCCAGAAGTCTATTTTTTTCGACTACTTTGGAGATGCGATATTTAAGGAATTTAATATATTTATCGCAAGTGTTGACGATCCGCAAGGATTTTCCGCCTCAAATATGGATTTGAGCTTCCAAGAGCAAAAAAATTGCCCCCCGATAATCATTCGTTGCGCTAGCATTTCGACTTGATTTTTTCAGATGAGTTTTCTAGGTTACATTACCCCCTAAATGAGCGTTAAGGGACGATTAGCATGATTCCTTCCTTGTCTGTGGCAAATTACCTGCCCAGTGCCAACGAATTATTCGCTAATTCAATATTTTCCGCAAAGAAAGCCCATTTATTTAAGCCCCCCCCCCACGAACTAGTTAGTTATTTATTGAATTCAAAAAGTAAGGTAAAAATCTCTTAATCAAGTTCTAATAACAATCTTTTGAAAAATCGGGTAATTGTGAATTGTGTATCAGTTACATATTATTCAAGAATGTAGACGATATAACTATTTTCGCAACTACGAAGTTTGATTTTAAATAAAGGTGCGTCAATTTAGCTTCCTCTAACATATTTATTACGATAATTCGAAAACCAGTAAAGAGTTTTAATTCAGGCACCGAAAGGAGGCTTTCTCGCACTTTTCACTTTCATTGGACAGGCACTTTCAGCAGCTTTCCATCGGTTTTTAACCAATATTTCTATCTTCATTTATCACGCAGTTATCCGATTACTACTCTTAAATTAAAAGGTGACACCAAGACTTCATTTTTAAAATTCCCTGACTGAAACGGAATAATGATTCTAATTCTATTCTAACCTCGAAGAAATGTCAAAATATTTATTAAACATCAATAAAATTCCGTTTCTCGCTTCAAAAATTATTTACACTATAAGTTAATTTTGCGAAAAATTGACAAGAAAACCTGATTTAATTTGGATAAAACAAAAATTCCTT
The DNA here is from genome assembly GCA_932195095.1 of Andricus curvator. Lineage (NCBI taxonomy): Eukaryota > Metazoa > Arthropoda > Insecta > Hymenoptera > Cynipidae > Andricus > Andricus curvator. The sequence goes on from CAKNYM010048905.1 coordinate 69,843, forward strand.
TCTACATTTTGGGCACATATTTGTCCTACTGGGCTTGTTTGGTATATGAGGAATTGAAAAAGCCATATTTAAGAAAAGGTGCCGTACTATCGCAGTTCATTGATTGACCGGATTATTTATCCAGGAGAAAAAGGGAAAGAAAGTCATGGAGACAATTTACGACAAATGACTTTAGAAATTTTGTTTGTTTAATAAAAGTGATTTTTGATGGTTGAATTTTAATAATTTAATTTCTGAATTCTTTAAGCTTTAATTAAAAGTTTCACCAGTTTTAACGCGAGAATTTTCCTAAAAAAGATAAAGACTAAGAATATTCATAATTTATTTTAAAAAGTAGATCCATAATTTAATGTTTATTTCGACGAATTACTTTAAAATGTGACTTTATTAATCAATATGATTCATTAGTTATATTATTCCAAATATTATAGCATTTTACTGGTATTATTTATTACCAATAAATTTTATGTAAAAAGTAAATGTAAAACTTGATATTTTCTAAAACGAATATGACTTTAAAAATGTGATTGGTTCGATCAATGTGATTCTCGAATGTGACTGTACTATCGAAAAATAACGCCGCTAATTATACAATAAATCGATAGTTCACTATTTGCTACGACGACGAATATAACATAGAAAATGAGATTTGTTTGTTCAATGTGACTTATTAGTTCTAATATTGTTGCAAATAGTATAGTGCTTTTATTGTTGTTACTTATTAACAATAAGTGTTAAGATTTACATTAACAGTAAATGTAACATTTGATATTTGTTACAAAGAATATTACTTTCAAAATGTGATTCGTCTGATGAATATAATTCTCAAATGTGAGTGTACTAGCTAAAAATAATGCTGTAAATTCTAAACTATTTGAAAGTTCGTTATTTGCTACGACTACGAATATAACATAAGAAACTATTTTTGTTTAATCAATGTGATTGATTATTTACAATATTGTTGCATGTAATATAGCACTTTTACCGTTTGTTATTTAAGTACAACATATTAATTATTATTATTACCTATCAATTATTTTTTACTCTGGTAAATTAATTTTGAAACTATATTTCCAGGCGAATTATTTTGTCAATTAATTGTTAATAATTTAATTTAACTTTTACAATACTTTGATACTGTATGGAAAACTGTATGTATTTGAAATTACGTTCTCTATCCCTATCACTATTTCCTTACATTGTAATAGTTTCACCATTTATTTTTTACTGAAATAAATTTAATTATTCACACTATTATCTCATAAGAGATAGTGTTAAACTATCTATAATGCGCAGCTGCGCTCTCTGACTAAAGTGTTCTAAAAATGGATTGGAATTTTTTTTCCAAATTTTGATGCATATCGCCCCGAAATTTGTTTTAATCCCCGCCCCCCTCCAAAATGCGTTTAAAAAAAATTATATTTAGAGGTTCCGCAAGCCCAATGAAGTTTAGCACGTATTTCCCATTAGAAAAAAATACGTTTTTTTAAATTTTATTCAGAAACGTCAATATTAGGTGAATCGAGTTGAAACTCAAGACTTCTCTTCAAAATCAGCCATAGAATACGAATAAAAACTTATTTTTTAAATATCGCTCCCATGAGTCTGTTTTATAGGGGCCCAAAAAACCCCATAAGTGAAAAATTGGGCTTTGCGAGTTTTTGGCGCTAATTATAACTTTTTTGCGGTTTTTGTTAAATATAAATTGCTTCTAATGCATAAAATGCTACTGTATACTGATAACTAGAGGTTTTCATGAATTGTTTAAACAATTTATTATTGTTTTTAGCAATTTCCTCTTAGGACAGATTTAAAAAGTCGCAGTTTTACCGAATTTTTCAACTTATTTTTAACTTTTCAATCAGAGCGAGGCAATAATCAATTAAATTTAACAAACATAATTGTTTAAACAGTTTATTATTATTTGTATTAATATTCTCTTTGAATAATGCCAGAAATTTGTGGTTTTTCTGAAATATCCCAATTTTTGTTCACTTTTCGCTTAGACTGACTTAATAATTAGTGAAATTTAACAAATATAATGGTTTACTTAAATTAATATTGTGGCAACAACAATATGGCAACGGCCATACCACGCTGGAAACACCAGTTCCCGTTAGATCACTGAAGTTAAGCAGTGTTGGGCGCGGTTAGTACTTGGATGGGTGACCGTCTGATACTACTGCGTTGCTGTTGGCGGTGGTGGGTGTGGTGAGCCCACACTTGTAGTTATTTACTACAAGAAACTATCCACCTAGAAACACTACCCGAATCGGGTAGTGTCACGCTTACCCCTTGAGGCTCGCCGAAAGGGAAATGGCTTAATGGTATACATAACTACATTCTCCTATAGTAATTCTAGATAGTTGCGGCTTTTTCTGAAATTTTCCACTTTTTGTCAACTTTTCACTTTGTGAGGTAATAACTATAATTCAAGTTAACAAACATAATTGTTTAAACAGAGCATTATTGATTATAACTATCTTCTCTTAGATAATTAGAAAGTTTCAGTTTTGTCTGAAATTTGTAACTTTACTTTGTCTTTTTAGTCTTGAACATATAATAAATAAACAATAGAGAACTTATCCGGCTATATGATTCTGTACGTAACTTCATACCGGCAATATAGGGTAAGTGTACCAGTCTTCGGACACGTATCAGTAGTCGGACAGTCTCGTATATTTTATAGTAAGAATAGTGTAATAAACTATCATTATAAAAAGTAAATAGATTTTTGCATTCTGCATACTTTCTATAAGTAACACGCAAGGGAAAAAATGTGAAGACTTGAAGTTTTCGAAATCCTTGGCAAATTCAATTTATGTATTGTATATTTAGAGATTTTTAATCTGTCCGAACTAAGACGCAGCATTTATTTATTTACCCAGAGATCGGACAGCCTGTCCGACCTCTAGCGTAAACGTCATTTTGGCAGTGCTTTTAAATATAAATATTATAAATATATTATAAATATAAATATATATAAATATCATAAATATTTTGAAATAGAATTGATCATTTACTTGTTTTTAGATAAAGTTATTATTTCAAAACTTTTTTGTGTATTCTACATTATAAAAATGTAAACATTATTACATTTTGTTGTCAAACTTCGATAGATGAAGAAAAATAACTGCATTTTTTATTATGAACTGAAATAAAAAATATTTCTAATATTTTAAATAGTGAATAAGGTTCGTTTTTAAGGGTAATCTTATAATCATTAATTGTCTTGAAAATCTAACCTCCCTAACCTATAATAGATACAATTTTACATTTTTGTTCAATCTTTTTTTATAATTTCAATTACTTGATTTAAAACGCAGTTTTGATCAAACATTCTTACTTTTAGTATTTTGAAGTAGTGTATTATTGAGCCTGTTTCCTTTAAATAGAAATTTGTAATACATAAAAATACTGTCCGACTATTGGAACACATGCTGTCCGACCACTAAAAATCTTGTCCGACCACCGGTGTTTTCGTAACTTTTTCCAGAAAACCTTTCTTTTCTTTTAAAATGGAATTTGACTTAAAAATAGATAGCAGAAATAACTTTATAAATAAATATAGAGTCCGAAAATGTAAATCTTTATTAGAAATAAGTTAATAATAAGTGCATACAACGATTTAAATATGAGGGTAACGCTATTTGTCCGACTACTGGTATGTTTACTCTACACATTTGTTCCTAACTAAAAGGTTAAAGAAGAGCTGAGAAATTCGGAAAAGATAGTTATAAACCATAATAAGTGTTTCAACAATCATGTTTGTTAACTTGCATTAATTATTATCTCACTAAGAAAAAGTGAACAAAAGTTAAATTTTTTAGAAAAAACTGCTACTATCCAGCATTAATGAAGGAGAAGATAGTTATAACCAATAATAATTTCATTAAACAATTATGTTTGTTAAACTTCATTAATTATTACCTCACTCTAAGTGAAAAATTGACAAAAAGTGAATAATTTCAGAAAAAAACGTAACTATCCAGCATTAATTAGAGGAAGTTATGAATACCAATTTGTTTAAACAATTATGTTTGTTGAAATTCATTAATTATTAACTCGCTCTAATAGAAAAGTTGACAAAAAGTAAAAAATTTCAGAAAAAACCGCAACTATCTAACATTACTATAGGGAAAGATAGTTATAAATAATAATAATAATTTGTTTAAACATTTATTTTTGTTGAACTTCATTAACTTTTACCACACTCGACGTAAAAAGTAGACAAAAAGTTTAAAATTTCAGAATAAAACTGCAACTTTCTAACATTATTCAAAGAGAATATTATTAAAAACAATAATAAATTGTTTAGACAATTGTGTTTGTTAACTTCAATATTTCTTATATCAAATTGTTGCTTTTATATAATTAAACCAAAGAAAGCTAAACGTTGCGAAGTGCACTTTTTGAAGAATTTTAAGTCTTTTTCAAAAACCATATTTCGCCACAGTTTTGCACCTATTTCCCCACAGTTTTGCACCTATTTCAGTGTCTATTTTTTCACACAATGGTTACTAAACTGATTCATTTACCTATAAAAAACAAGAATGTAATTAATCGGTTGCAAATTGTTCCTCTAGAATGGTTTTTTGCTTCTCTTGTAAAATTGGGTTGATTGGACACAGCTCCGTTTAGCTCGGTGAGGAAAGGAGTAGTGTGAGGTAGGGGGTATAGATTTGTTAGATTTATCTAGAATTCTCGTGTTATTTATTTAAATGGCACGTTCGTTCCGCAACACTGCTCCGACCCAGGTTACTGATCAATCTCTCTAGCCATCACCCCAAGTGAAAAGCCTCACAAAATTGTTATGTGCGGTTCCCCACTTGCGCCCATTAGTATCCAAGGTCTTGTTTTCAGGCGTCATTCACTCTATTGGCACTCTGTTTAAAAACTATTTATCGCCACACTTTTCTGTCCTGGCATACTACTCTAGCTTCCTTCACGTCCATGCATTTTTTCATACAAGCTATCGTGTTTTTATGGCTTCTTATGTCTCTTCGGATTAATGTCTCATTCACAGATTCTAACCATTCTTTCGACGGACTACCTCTGGGCATTCTGCCAGTTACTTTACCTTTATACACTTGTTTGGTCAGTCGTTCATCTTTCAATCTTTCAACATGTTCGAACCATCTTAACGGATTGCTTTCCCATATGTCAACTAGTGTCTCTCCTGTACCACATTCTTTGAGGATTATCTCGTTTCGGACTTTGTCCATCAGTGTTTTCCCGCATATTGTGCGCAGAGGTTTCATGCCAATCGCGTTAATTTTACTCTTGTCCTTTTCTTGACAGGTCCATGTCTCGCTACCGTATAGTAGAGTTGGTACAAATGTAGAATTATGTATGGCCATTTTAGCTTTTTTTGATGTCTTTATTTCTGAGAATGGACCCTGCTCTACCGATAACCTTCTTACCCTCGTTTATGCGCCTATCGGACTCTCCATCCATTTTTCCGTCGCTAGTGAATAGGCTACCCAGATATACGTACTTGTCCACTTGTTCTAATCTCTCACAATTTAGGACAATGTTGCACATTGTTTTCTCACTTTTTCCTTCAAACGCCATGGTTTTTGTTTTATTTACGTTAATTTTGAGGCCCATGTTTTTCATGCTTGTATTAAGTTTATTCATCATCCTTTGCAAATCCTCGATTGATTCTGCCATAACAATCTTGTCATGTGCGAAAGCTAACCCACGTACCCTCACTATCCCGAGATCCAAACATTCTTCGTCGAAGAGGGCCATTCTTAAACACTTGTCCATGAATATAATAAACAGCCACGAGGACATAACGCATCCTTGTTTCACGCCTTGCATAATATCAAACCAGTCACACAGTTTCCCATTAACCCTTACACTCGCTTTACTGGCTGTATATATTGCTTGTATTGCTTGTAGGAGCCATCCATTGACCACGTACTCTTTAAGGACTTCCCAAAGTTTACTTCTATTTACCTTGTCAAATGGTTTTTCTAGGTCAACAAATGTACAGAAAACTTTCTTTCCTACTCTCAAACTTTTTTCTGTGATGTGTCTTAAGCTAAATATTTGATCTTTACATGATCTTCCTGGCATAAATCCACTTTGGACTTCCCACATCTTTTCTTCTGTAATTTTCATTACACTACGAATAAGTATTTTTGAGTATATTTTACTTACGGTACTTAATAAACTGATACCTCTGCAATTATTGCAGTTGCTTTTATCTCCCTTTCTTTTGTATATTGGTACGATAATCGCTTTTCTCCGATCGTCTAGGACTTCTCCCGTCTCGATACATATATTTATCAATTCGCACAACCTGTGAGGTATGTACTCGCCACCGTATTTAAGCATTTCAGCGCTAATACTGTCTACACCAGCAGCCTTACCGTTTTTTAAGTTCTTAATTATATCTCTAACCTCACTGACACAGACTTTTTCAATTGGGTTTTCTAATGCATTATGTTCTATGTCGCAGTTCTGTTGTCCTATATATTCATCTGCTAATAATTCTTTAAAATAGTCTTTTAAAGCGTCTACTATCCCGTCTGTATCATATAGCATTTCACCTGTGCTATTTCTCATGCTGACAAACTCTGTACTTTTACTTTCCTTCATTTCTTTAAATAATAGTTTCATGGTTCCTTCAAATTCGTTTTGTATTTTCTTCTGTTCGGATTTTATCTTTGCTTTCGTTGATTGCTCGTTTAACTTTCCTCTTTTTGTGTCTTTAATCATTTTCAAGTCTATTGCTCTTCTCATCGCTAAGACCTGTGATGTTTAATGTTCTCTTGTAGGCTTTTTTCTTTTCTTGCCAAACTGCCTGAATATCACCATTCCACCATGCATCACCAGATTTTCTTTTTACAACCGCCGTACCACACACTTCAGTCGCACTCCTAACAATGACATCCACAAACAAGGCTGATGTTGCCTGTATATTTTTATTATTTATTAGTGTCACCCAAGTTGCCTGATCTACACATATGCGTTCGTTTATATTATTCTTAAAATCTATTCGCACTTTTTGGGCCTATATGTTGACAGCGCTGTCTATGAGACTATATGCGAAATGGGCCATGTATGAGACTATGTGCCGAGTATCAGTTTATCTGAATTTTTGACGATTTTGAGTTATTATTATATTCTAATAGAGTAAACAATACTGCATCGTTTGTTAAAATATTTTACAATTCTGTGAAGTATTAAAGGAATAAAAAGGAATACATAAATTAGTCTCTTTCTTTAATTTGCGTGCATTATGGCTCTATGTGCATGTCAAAAAATCCGAAGCAAGGGCGACAAAATAAGAGAAATTAAAAATATACGAAAGAATGTAAATATTCTACAAAAAGTACATTTTTTTCTAAACACAACGCAGCAACTTACATTTATATGATATTATTCAAAAGTCACAGTCGAAATACAATTATCGACGGAATTATACTTTCTTGTCATTAAATAAGAGGTATCGTTTTTTAATGCTGTGGTGGCAGCCCTGTATGTTGTATCCACACCAAGGATACCATGTGACATTTGGAGGTTATATTTTCAGTAAATCCCGTACAGCAAAATTTTAATCAGGAATGTGGATGAAATTAAATTTAACAGTTAATGACAGATCAAAATAAATTATTTGTAATTAAATTGTTGTTCTATATTAAATCTCGCACCTTCCGGAATTGTGAATTGAACGTATGCCAGTAATTAATATAATTTCATTTTTTCCTTCATTTTCTATAGCTTTCAAACCATTTGCATACAGAAACATTATTAAAAAACATCCATATATTTCACACATTAACTTCACTGATTTATATATTTCAAATTTATTCATTTTAGTTAGTTATTATTAAAATTATACCCATTCTGAAAAAAGTCACCTACTCATTATTAAGTTTTTATTGTTTTCAAACTCATTCATTGACAGAATTGGAGGGGGGGGGGGGCAACATTAAAGTTAGAAGTTAAGTAAGCATTAGCAACAATTTCCATTATTTTAGAGTGCACCTATGACTTTTTTTAAACATTTCAAACTTCAATCAGCTCCCCTGAAAAGTTGCTAGGATGCAGATACTCATACTCGGCACAAATTTTATATAGTCTCATACACGGCGCATTTCGCATATAGTCTCATGGACGGCGCTGTCAGCATATAGACTTGTATTGAATGGAGGCGTCGATATATATATATTAGGGTGACCAGAAAAAAACACTTTTGGTTTTCTTAGGAGTGAAGGGCAAATAACGGTAGTTTATGCGATTGTAGAAGCCAGATTTTTTTTTTAATTTTAAACAATATTTAGAGGTGGCCCATCGTCTTTGAAGTTCTTATGTAATTAACATGGGCAAACTCAAGTTTTTTTTCATTTAAGATTTTAACCACGAAGTTATCCACTTTTTACTTTGAACTTTTAATATGTTGTTCTTGAGCTTCTCAGAATCCACATAAAAACATTTTTTCAATGAAAAATTTATAAAAAACATTATTAACGGTTGCTTGAAAAGTGCGATTTTCACTGTTTTCTACTGTTTTCAAAGCCTAATAACGGCATTATTAATATATATCTTATACTTAAATTTTAACAATATTTTCACCGAAGGTTGAAGATCACATTTTCTCATCAGCTCGGCCATAAAAGTCGATCCCAGTGGGTCTTCACACCATAAACTCAAAATGCAGGCCCTTTCTCGGCAAGCGTTCTTTAGTCATATTTCCCTTTTTCAGAAAAGTGAATAATAATAATTTAGGGGACGCTAACTAATCCTCTTATAAAGTCACATCGATGAAAAGAGCTGAGGTTGCACCTTTACGATCGACTCTTCACTTACCGAAATTGTCAGCTTTTGCAATGACAACTTTCAAAGACGATGGGCCACCTCTAAATATTGTTTAAAATTAAAAAAAAAATCTCGCTTCTACAATCGCATAAACTACCGTTATTTGCCCTTCACTCCTAAGAAAACCAAAAGTGTTTTTTTTGGTCACCCATATATATATATATATATATATATATATATATATATATATAAATAGATGGATAGATAGATAGACAGATAAACGTTTATTCTTCAGCCTGCTGGCCTTAAAAAATTGACTTGCTTACACTTCCATTTTTTTTACAGAATTTTCTTAAAACTAACAATCCTTCCACACCTTATCTCTAACGCCGCTCGCTCTTATCGTCTTGCCTTCCTCGCTTCGCCTCGTCTCGCACGCATGTCCCTACTTTCTCGCTTTGCCTCGCATTACCAAACTCTGCCTCCGCGGCTTACACCTAATACTTATCTACTATTTACAATATTTACATTTATTTATATTTACTTCCTCCTCTATTTACAATCTTTCCTTCACCATTCCTCTTCCTCCTTCCTTCTCTTCTTCTCCATCTTACCTAAGACTCCCTTCACCCATGCTACTGCCCTTTTGTCCCCCCTTTCATGCATCAATACCTCCATGCTTATCCCACTCCTTTCCACCTCTACGCACTCCTCCAACCAGTGCTCCACTCTTGCCTCCCCCTTCCCACATAGTTCACACATCCTCTTTTCCCTAGCGAGCCATAAACTATTAAAACCCTCCATGCACCCACACCTGATCCTCGCTATAAGCTCCTGACTTCCTTTCTCTCCTTTCTCACACAAATATTGCGCTCTCGCCCTTGGCATAATCCACACATAGTTCCCATTAAACCTTGTCCCTCTTATTCTCTCTTTCCCTGCCGTCTTCTCTCTCTCCATGCCGTTTTTCTTAACCAACTCATATACCTTCCTTCCTTCCTCATGCATAATTCTCACTTCATCCGTCTGCTGTCCATTCGTTCTAAAATACCTTTCTCTTTCAACCGCCATCCTCCCACCCCCTCTCCTGTTCTCCTTCTCCCACCAACACTCCCTAACCAGCTTACTTCCCCCCTCTTCCAAAAATTTCTCCTCATATTTTCACGCCCGACTCCCCGCTAGAATCCCTACACTCGTTCTCCCCGTCTCCCTCCTGACAATATAATTAGGCGTGTTCCTTGCCAGCCCCAGTGTCCACTTTACATACCTCTCCTGTGTCCTATTTATCTCTTCGCTTTCCTTCCACCCCCACACCTCTACTCCATACACTAGCACACTCATCACTAGTGAGTCAAACCATTTCATTCTCCTTCCAAAATCATCTGCGAATAACTTCTTTCCCAACCCCCACACCTGCCTCATCACCACATTTGCCCTCCTCACTCTCTCTTTTATGTGACCATCCACTCCACCATTCCTCCGAAACAAGAAGCCCAGGTACACAAACTCTTTCACTTCCTGCACCGCCTTTCCCTTCCACTTCCACTCCCCTCCCTTATCCCTTCCCCCTCCTTTTCTGAACACCATAACCTTGGAATTTTCCGCATTCAGTTCTAACCTGTTCTTATCCAGGTATCTTCTCAACCTCTTCATCATTTCCTTTAAGGCCTCCTCACTTTTTGCCAACAAGACTATGTAATCTGCATACGCTAGTGACCAAATTCTAACCCCTACTATCCTGACTCATCCTACCACTCCGGTCTCCAGCTTACTTTCCATATCCGCAATTAAAATCGCAAAAAGCGTTGGGCTAAGCGGACACCCTTGTCTTAACCCCCTATCCATCCAGAATCCCTCCGAAATCTCCTCCCCTCCTCTTACCTTATCTTTAGTCTCTTCGTATATCTCCCTTACCCTCTCGATCAGGCCTCTTTCCACTCCCCTATCCTCCATTGCCTCCCACAACCTCCCCCTATCCACCGACGGAAACGCGCCTTTTAGATCCACAAAAAACGCGTACACTCTCGACCCCTTCTTCGCTAATTCTCTATCCACCACGTGCTGCAGAACATAGATATTTTCGATAGTACTCCTACCTGCCCTAAAAAGGCCGCCTGCGTCTCCGGCAATATTCCTTTCCCCTCGACATCCTTCCGCAGCCTCTCCGCCACCACCATCGCGTATACTTTATACGCCGTATTCATTAGCGTAATCCCTCTATAATTTTCCTACCTATCCTTATCTCCTTTTTTGTACAGAGGCACTATTAACCCTTCTCTCCACCCTCGTGGGAATCCCTCCCCCCTCCATACTTTCTTCACTACCTCCTTCAGCCTCTCCCTAACCTCTTGTGTACTAAACAGCCATGCTTCGTTCTCTTCCCCATCCAGCCCTGCTGATTTGACCTTCTTAACTTCCTTATCTGTTTCTCTATCTCCTCGTCATTCAACTCCTCCATCTCTGCCTCCCCCGTTCTTCTACTCCCATCATCTCTCTTCCTTGAATCCGAACCCTGAAATGATTCTTTAAAAAAATCCCTCCACTCCTCACTGCCTATCTTCTCGCTTATCCCTACTCTACGCTTCCTAAACCTATTTATTACCTTCCAGACGTCCCCCTCTGTCTTACATTTTTTTAACTTCTCCTCCAGCTCTTTCTCCTTTTCCTGTTCTTCCTTCTTACACATCAATCTAAACCCCTTCCTCATTTCCATGTACTCCTCCCTTTTCGCAGTACCCTCTTTCCACTTCTTATACTTCCTCTTCACCTTCCTTTTCGTCTTTTTACATTCCCTATCCCACCACGGCTTCACCATTCCTTTCTTCTTCTTTCTAAATACCTTCTTTTGCACACAACCTTTCACCTTCTCTTTCAGATACTCCCATATCTCTTCCACCGACTCCCCTTCAAAGCGTACCTTTCCTAACTGCTCCTGATACTTCTCGATCGCCTCCCTCGTCCAGGTCTCCCTCTCCCCTATCGAGACTTCTTCCCCACCTTGCCTTCCGCCACCCTCCCCTCTTATCCACAGTCTTAATGGCTGATGGTCTGATTCCACCCTCCCCTCTACTGCGAATTTATCCGTCTCCTCCCAGCCTGGCATATTCATGACCACATAGTCTATCACCGATACCCCCACCTTACTTACATATGTGTATTCTCCCTCTTCGTCCCCGGTTGCCATACCATTCGCCACCGCCCAGCCTCTATCCTCCATCCAGTCCCTTAGAATCTCCCCCTCCTTATTTATTATCTTATCCTTCGATTTCCTTTTGAAGCTCTCCCCTTCCCTGTAAAGTCTCCCTTCCCTCCCCATCCTCGCATTAAAGTCCCCACCCAGTACCACCATACCCTCCTCTCTTTCGCCTAGCAAGTGTTCCACCCTTTCTTTAATTCTTTCCATCCCATCCTTACTGTACACTGTCACAAACTTACACGTTACCCCTCCTATCCTTACTTCCTTCATTTGCACTCCCTCCCCCTCTTCCTCTCCATGAACTTTTTCCTCTAATCCATCTGTAACCCCCGTTATAATTCCCCCACTGGCCCTTCCTTTCATCTTCACTCTGACCGCCCCCTGGAGTCTCCACCTGTACCCCCTTGGCAGCTTTGGTTCTATTCTATCCCATTCCTTTCCTTCTACCCACGTCTCCACCAGTCCCACAACATCAAATTCCTGGATATACCTCCAGAACTCCTCATCCTTTTTCTTTACCCCTGCTACGTTCCAGTACAGCACCTTCACTACTCCTCTACCCTGCATTACCCCCACCTCCCTACTTCCTACGAAACAAATCCCCCTGCACTTCCTTCAACACCTCTTTCTTCTCGTCCCACACCCACATTTTCTCGCCTACTCTTATTTTCCGATATCCTACCTTTGCTGATCTCCCTTCTCACCTCTCCTTCCTAGCCCTGTCGTACAGCATTATCTGCACATCCCTTTCCTTTCTCGTCAAATCGTGATCGATGAAAACTCCCTCATCCTTTATCCTATTCTTATTTCGCATTACCCCCAACTTTTCTTCCCAACTCTCCAACTCCACAACCGCCACTTCCTTCTCCTTTCTCCCCTCCAACTTAATTTTCCCCACCCTGCCTTTAACCCACCCTATGCTCTGTAGCAGCGCTTCCACGCCCTCCCTTTCTTCTCCGCTCTTTAGCTTCAACCCTCTTATCACGATATTATTTCTCCTGTCTGCCTTCTCTTTTCTCTCCATTCTCAACTCCATTGCCCTTATCCTTTCCCTATCCGCCCTCTCCTTTTGATTCCTACGCTCTCCCACTTTCTCTTCTATCATATTCTCTACCCTCTCTCAAATATCCCCAATCTCACTCCCCCCACCCCTGTCTCCTACTTCCATTTCCGTCCTGCCCTCCACCTTCTCAAGTATTTTTTCCGTCCTTTCCTTCCACACCATAATCTCCTCTTCCATCTGCTTTATTTTAACTTCTTTTTCTTTCCTTTCCCTCTCTAACCCTTCTACTCTCTCCCTCAGCTCTTTCACCTCCTTTTCCCATTTTGCATCTCTAATTCTCAAGTCCTCCCTCATGCCTTCCATCTGCTCCTTAGTCCCCCTTACGTCCTCCCTCAGCCCTCTGATCTCGCCTACCAGCATCCCGACAGCCTCCTCCGAATCCCCCTCCATTTTTCGGGGGGGGGGGGTGACCTACGTGTTATCCCGCTTTTTTTAAACGGGCTCTCAACCTAGCTCTTCTCCGGACTCTCTTGGATGTCTCTCTTCCTTTTCAAGAGATCCTCCCCGTCACTTGCGCTCGACGCTCTCTCCCTTACCTTCTCGATTCCTTCGTTCGCATCGTTCCGATTTTTCCCTCTCCCCGACGCGCCGCTCGACATCGGACCACGCACTGTTGGTCGTCGTGGCCTGTGGAAAATTTCCTCCCCGTCAATTTCACTAGCAGCACTGCAAGCACTGTCACTGCCCACCTCCCGCTCTACCGCCGGTAACTGGGACCTATCCATGCAGTACCTTCCGCAGCTGACAGATGTCTCTGCAAAATCACCGCCAAATTTTCCCTTTATTTTCCTTTTTCTATTCCTCAGAGCCACTGCAGACACCCCTTTCTCTCCCTTAACATCCCCTACCTCTGCGAGACCCACCCTTGACGCCTCGAAGGCCCAAGACTCCCGACCACAAACTCGCCCGACTCCTTGCCAACCTAACCTCACTTTCTCTTTTTACCTAAATCCCATCTCACACCTACGCTGAAACTTACTTCGTATCTTCCCAATTCACCCCACACCACCCTACTCACCTCCTAGGCTTCCACCCTCACACTCCACTCACACCTTCAACACAAATTCTGTAAAATCCTCTCACCACCTGTCACTGAACACGTTCTCACTACCGCCACCAACATGCAAGTCTATATATATATATATATATACATACATACATAGATTAGCAGTTCGAACTCGAAAGTTCATTGCCTCACTACCCGATTCGGGTAGTGTTTCTAGGTGGATATTTACTACCAATGTGGGCCCACCACACCCACCTCGGGCCAACAGCACGCAGGTATTCCTGAACGGTTACCCATCCAAGTACTAACCGCGCCCAACAATGCTTAACTTCAGTGATCTTACGAGAACTGGTGTTTCCAGCGTGGTATCGCCGTTGGCATATATATATATATATATAATGGGATTTCAAAATGTAACAAAAGTAATATTTGCAACAATACATAACTAATCAATCGCATTGATGGTTGATTAAACAAATATAATTTTTTATGATACATTCATCGCCGTAGCAAACAGTAAACTGTTTCCACTGCTTTTATAATTAGGAACATTGTATTTAGTTACTACAATAATATTCGAGAATTGCTTTGATTAAACCAATCACATTTTTAAAGCTATATTCGTGGCAAGAAATATTAAATCATACATCTAAACAAAAGCGTTTAAAATTGAAATTTCAAATGTTTGAAATTAAAAAATTTCAGACTTAAATTTTGAAAATTGGACAATTTCAAAGCAATAAAAATTGAATACTTTCAGATAAGGATTTTGAAAATTGGATCATTTAAAATTCAAAAGAATTTAAATTGTATTATTTCTAATTAAAGGCGTTGAAAATTGAATAATTTTATTTTGAATAGAAGAATCTAGAAACTAAATCATTTCAGAATAAAATTTCGAAAATAGGACAATTTCAAATAAATAAAAATGGAATATTTTCAGATAAGAATATTGCAAACTGAATCATTTAAAATTCAAAGGAATTTAAATTGTATTATTTCTAATTGAGGGCGTTCAAAATTAAAGAATTTTATTTTGAATTGAAGAATCCCGAAATTGAATGATTTCAGATTAAAATTTCCAAAATAGGACAATATAAAATCAATAAAAAATGGAATATTTTCAGATAATAATTTTGAAAATTGGATCGCTTAAGATTTAAAGGACTTAAAATTTTATTATTTCTAATTGAAAGCGTACAAAGTCGAAGACTTAAAATTTAAAACTTTTGAAGTTAAATCATTTTCAATTCGCAGCGATTAAAATTTGATAATTTGAAATCGAAAACTAAATTGAATATTTATCAGTCAAATCTTCTAAAATTGTAGAATTTTAAATTGTTATTACATTAAAAATATATAATTTACCATTAAAATTGATTAGACAAATTTTTCTAAGAAAAAAAACTTCACCGTAATTTTCACCGTTCAAAATGAAAACATTTTCAATTATGAAGCTTTAAAATTGAATTATTCTACAAAAATGTTAAGAATAAAAAGTAATTTTAAGTCGAAAATATTAAAAATTAAAAATGTGTACTACTGAACGTTGAAAATTAAATGAATGAGAACTTCCTTTTTAAAAAATGTAAAAGAATCAAATTCATAATCGGATATGATTAGGTCCCCTATTTGAGTTTTGTCTTTTTTATTGAATTTTTGTTGTTCTTATTTTCTCAATGTTTCAAAAATTCACGTATTCAATTTTTATACCTATACAATTATCCCCTTTTACATTACAATCATTATGTATCATTTAATGACAACTTTTAAACGTTTTTGTAGAATAATTAAATTCTAAAGGTTTTTAATTGAAAATGTTTTCATTTTGAACGATGAAAATTAGGTTGAATTTTTTGACATTCTCATCCTGATGAAAAGGTATTAGTTTTATGTCAAATTTGACTTAGCCGGTTTTCATCAAATCTCAACGTTTTGAGACCCCCTGAGTCAGAAAAAACGATTTTTTCGAAGGTGTCTGTCTGTCCGTCTGTCTGTAGTATCGTGTAGGCACGATAACTTTCGAAAGATTGTTCAGATTAGATTGTGCTTTGGCACACTTTTTTAATACCTGAAAAGAAGGAACGAGTTCGTTAACCAGTTATTTCGGATGAAAATTCAAAAAGTTAGAGCATTTTCAAAATTGTTGAGACAATTTTTTTCAAGATTTGAAAATTCTATGTACGGCTACTCATAGTACTCGGAAACTCGAACAATTTATCCTAATGACTTTTTTCGAGTAGAAGAAAATTATCAGAGTTATAGCATTTTCAACCCCCCCCCCCCCCAAAAAAAACGAAAATGAACATTTTAAGCCAAACAGCGCACGATATGAAAAAAAGTCAAGAGAAGAAAAACTTTGCTTTTTGAAAGACCTATAAGATTACCCCAACAACTTTTTGAATGTTTTCGAAAAATCGAAAATTCAAATTTTGATCGCACAAAAAATAATGAATTTTAATGTTCCATTATATTTATAAAAATGTAATAAAAATGTATGTATAATTCTTGAATTTCAGAAGCTTTGACTTTCAAACATTGAATTTAGTTTTAATTCCAAATTGTCAAATTTTAATCGCTTCCAATTGAAAATGATTTTAATTCAAAAGATTTAAATTAAAAGGTCTTCGATTTTGCACGCTTTAAATTAGAAATAATTCAATTTAAATTCAATTAAATTTTCAATGATTCAATTTTCAAAATTTCAGTCTACAATTTTTTGATTTTGAGAAATGATTAAAATTTTTATAAACTTGTAACACTTGAATTTTCAAATTATTCAATTTTAAAGGCTTTTGTTTGGATGTATCATTTAATATTTCTTGCAACAAATATAGCTTTAAAAATAAATACAACGTTGCTAATTATAAAATCAGTGGATATACAGTTCACTGTTTGCGATGAACATATCATGAAAATTTATATTTGTTTCATCAATCATCAATGTGATCGATTCTTTATGTATTAATGAAAATATTACTTACGTTATTTATTAATAAGAGTAAGTTTTATGCAAAAAAGGAATTCATAATTAGGCAACGAATATTAGTTATTAATATTCTTACTTATCTAAATAAATTTTTAAACTATACTTAGAGGTGAATTATGTTTCCCATTAATTACATTATTAATTTAATTATTATTAGTAGGACGATGGTCGTGGGGGTTAAGGCGTAGGCTTTGGACCCACTCTGTCGGCTTGCGGGTTCGATTCCCGCCTCGCACTCTGGAAGAGCCTCGGCGGCCCATGCGGTGAACACTTGCCTAGCAAGGGAGTTGTTCATCTCCGGAGAGTCGTGGGACCGGTACCTCTAGAGAAAAAGGTTCTCTAAGTACTTAAAGCTGTTGCTCTTGGTGGTTCGGAACCCACCTTAAACTGTAGGTCCCCCTCCCACCACCAAGTAAGTGTGTGGGGGGTGTGTAAAAGAATAGGGAAGAGATACAAGAAAAATGTAAACCTTCAGGGGACACATTAGAAGCTTCCATTCCAATTTAATTATTATTGCCTTTTATTATTTAATATACTTTGACACACTGTGTGGAAAACTATACACAGTTTAAATTTTTTCTCTGTCCCTCTCACTATTTTTCCTACGAATTTTTCCCCTAAAAATATTATTAAGTGTCTGGTAATCTATTGTAATACTTTCACCATTATTCTTTTGATAGAAAAATAACATTTTATAAATTATTTGTACAAGGTCCCATACGAGATAATGTTAAAACAGGGCCGATGCGCGCCCGCGCTCTCTGTCGGGATTTTTTGGCACTATCCAGTGCAAGTCATATATTTACGGAAATCTTTTCAAGGAGTCGGATAGGGCTGCCCAAGGAGAAGCAGTTGGACTTTTCACGATGAGGGTTATGTTTTTAATACGGACCGGAGGTGAATGCGCATGCACGGGGTGAAAATCAGAATCAAGGGTATGTGAACTTCCGGTTCGGTGAGATATAGAGGTGGACGTGTGCGAGGTGCCAGGGAGGTTTTGGTCGGTGTATGGAGAGGAAAGTGGAAGGAAAAGTGCAAAGGTGAGGTGATTAGGCGAGAAAAGTGACGGTGTTACTGTGGCAGTGGATGTGAAGAGAAAAGTAAACGTGGAAGGTGAAAACTGGATAGAGAAAAAAGTGGCACGTGGAAAGAGAGGTTAGGTGCGAACCGGAAGCTCGAAAAACGAGGAGAGAAGTGACAGCGCTTCCTAGTGGAGAGAGCGGAAAGCAGTGATGTAGCGCGAAATTTGATTGGGAGTGAAGTGGAGGGCAGGGCAGAGCTGAACCGTGTGGAGGAAAGAGAGGGTAGAAGCAGATAAGAGAGAGGGACACAGGCTAGATGGATTCAGAAGGAAAAGCGATGGGAGTAGTCAAGAAGCAGGTAGAAGAAAGTGGGCAGGGGATGAAAGAATTTTGGAGAGTGATAGAGGAAATGAGAAAGCAGCAAGGGCGCCTCTTTGAGGACATGAGACAGGACTGGGAAAAAGAGAGAGCACGAGGTAGAGTGGAGAGGGATATTGACAGGAGAAGATTTGAAGAGGTGATGCAGAAGTGGGAGGAAAAATTCGGGCGGCTGGAAATGAAAGAAGAAACGGTTACTAGAGAAAGAGAGACTAAGGAGGCAAGCTGCCAGACGGAAGAAGAGGACAGGACGTGGTGGGATCCTCCAAGGAAAGTGTCAAAGGAAGAGTGGGAGATAGAGAGGAGAGGGAGAAAAGGAAAAGGAGATTGAGAGTTCCGGGAATAAGGAAGGGAGACGACCAGCTGACAAATGTCGTGGGGTGCTTGGCAGTGCACACGAAGGTAGTTGCAAAAATAGAGAACTCATGGAAAGTGGATGGCGGGATGACCCTGCAGCTGAAGACATGGGAAAATAAAAAGGACTTATTGGATGCGAAGGGGAATCTAAAAGGCTCGGGTCTGTGGCTCGAAGATGATTTGACGGAAATAGAGGAGGAGGTCCAGGAATGGCTGAGGAAAGAAAAGAGAAGATTGGAGTTGATGGGGATCGAGGTCCAGCTGAGACGAGAGAAAGCTAAGGTGGGCGAAACTATTTGGCAATGGGACGAGTTAGCAGGAGAGATGGGGGTCACGGGCACACTGGAGAAGATGACGACTGGAGAGCAGGAGAAGAATAAGGGCAGGATGGTGGAGCCGTGTGAGGAAGAGGCATAAATGTGGGAGGATGAAGCGGAGTGGGGGAGAGTGAATTAAGAACGGGCTGCTGAGGAGCCATGTGACGGGAAACAGTGTAAAGAGGTTATAATGAGATAACACGGTGCTGAGTTATGGGGTGGGTTATGTGAGAGATGGCTGGATATTGTATTGTAGGGATGAGAAGTTCGTATGAAGATTAAAGTAAGGTAAGAAAACTGTAGAGTGCAGGGCGTGAGAAGTTGGAAAAAATTGTAAACACTGTTTTAAGGTTATATGGCGAGAGAATGTAAGGGTTCGGGGCTTCCATTTCTATAGGATCTATAGGTTCAAGAATTTGTGATAAAGATTAAGAGTTGATATGTGAGTGTAGATGAAAGGAGGCTGTATTGGATTGTTAAAGACTCCAAAACCCGAAAGGGAGGAGTATAATAAAGACTAATTGAACAGTATTAAGGGTATGTGCCCGGTTGCACGGGGCCATTTTCATGGATATTCGGCGGCTTTATAATTTGATAAATGTAAATTTTGTGCTGAAATTTTGGGAAAGGGTTCAAAATATTTTTCTTGTATATTGTATTTATATAATACTTTATCATAATTTAACTGGTGAAATTAAATTAAGCTACAAAACATTATTATAAAATTAACTTTTTCAAAAAATATAAATTGTGCCGCACCACACAGACTTGTCCTTATATATTTCGAACTATTTCTTAAAATTTTAGCACAGGTAAATTTTTAAAATTATAAACCCGAAGAATATAATGCCACGTAATCAGTGGCATTATACATTTAAGGGCATGGTACATGCCCTTAAAAATATAACTCAAGTCAAAAAAGTCCAATATCCCCCAAGGTACACACGAAATATTCTTTTTTTAACGCAGACATGAGATTGACAATTTTTTAAATGCAAAAGTGAGTTTATACTGCTTTAAAAAATAGCTTGAAGTACTCTTAGGCTGAGAAAAGTAGCGAAACAGTATTCTGTGCACAAAAAGTATCAAAAAAGTAAAAAAGTGTATCAGTTTGAACCCTGTAATTCAGTTATATAAATTAAATTTTCTGTATGACATTTATCAGTATTATTCTTGACAGTCATTTGAGATGCCTCTTATAGAAATTCCTTGACTTTTACAAGTTTTTTATTTCAAAATTCCTGACTTGTCTATGATTTCCAGGTTATCTCTTACCTGCGAACACCCTAAATTAGTATTAAATCTGAAATTATTAGTTAGGACACTTGCCTTTTAAAGTCACCAAGCATTTCCTTCAGATTTCCGGTTACTAGCTTCTGTTCATCGTTGATAAATTTTAATTTTATGCTTATTTTAGTTTCTTCACTTAGCGGCGATAGATCTTCGGCTACTTGCTCTGCAATTACCTCAGGAGTAGGTTCCGTTACATTGGGCTGCGAATCAGAGGTGCTTATTTTTGCGGGCCTCTGAAGCAACCGCGAATTGTCATTATTAAATGAATCCATCGCTTCGATCAAAACGTCTTCTGAAGTAGTTTCAACTGCATTTGTCGTGGCATTCAATTCCGTAGATATTTCTGTAACACCTGGAATCATAAAAGAGGGAAGTGGATAATTTAAGACCTTGAATACATAGCATATTTCTGCAAGGGACATTTGATCAATTCTCCAAAAAACGTGCAGAAGGAAATTGGCATAATGCTTATAATTCAACTTTATGATCTGCATTAAAAATTACTTTTTTAAAAGATCAATAGTTTTTTAATGTGAATGTAATTAGAAACCATTTTCTCTATTGCATATAACTTACATTTTTCTAATTTAAAAGTTTTGAAAATCAATGTCTTTAAACTTTTATTGCTAATAATATCGAAAAACTTGTTGTCAAATTCAAGATTTTAAGGTTTTTAAATTTGTATGATTTCAAATCCAGTCTTTTAAACGGCGAAACCCTTCCAATGGAACGGATTCCAAATTGGAAGACTTGTTCACAAAATCAAGGCAATTATACTTAAAATGGTAAAAAAATTTACTTATAAGATAACATATTTTTATTTAAATTAGAATTTTACCGTCGAGAGGCGTTTGTGGATTATTAATATTCGCTGGGTCTGATGATCTGGTTTCGTCCTCCGGTAAATCCAGACTTGAAGTTTGACTAGCTGAATTGACACCGTTGGCGGCGGACAATTCGGCGATGCGTGTGCGTGTGCGATGTTGCAAAATAAGTACTGTGCGTATTAAAGGCTGATCGCTAATATTTGTCGAGCACCATGCGAGCCAACCGATCAACAAAACGCCAACTATGATAAAGAAATCCGTCACTTCTTCACCTACACCTTCAATTAGAGTCATTTTTCTCGTTTATTCTGAAAGAACAAAAGGCGTTTCTTCAAATGTCTCTTAGATATTTAAGAGACACTAAAATGAAATTACTTGTGTCAGTAAGTTGTTCTTATATCCAAAAAAGAAATGAAAAATTTAGTGTTCGTTTTATTTAATGTTGAATTTTCTGAATGGGAGGGGGTGAATGTATAACAAATAATGTACAGCATTTCAAGAAGTAAACCTAACCTTCATAGAATTACGATTTTTACAATAAATTATCAATTTTTCTGTGAAATATGTTCAACAAGTTACATAGTTCTCTCCTTCAAACCCTTCAGAGGACTTTTTCGACATGGATCGTTGTTAAAAAGTTTTAAATAGAGGCAGAAACCCATTTCAAACGACCCATTTGAAACGACTCTTTTTCAAGGGAATAGATCATTAGAGTGAATTTCGTATGGAAATCCAGAGAAAAACAAGTACGAAAAGTGCGATAAATAAAAGTCTAATAGCGAATTCGGTTATCCTGTACTGGTGCACTCCAGAGAACTCCTACCTGCTTCAAAGCGGGTCGAAGGGAGAAGGAAGAACATGAGAAGAAGTAAGAAGGAGCAGGTCGGAGTGCTCTGGCGTGCACCAGTGCAGGATAACCGAATTCGCTATTGGGATCTGAAATACAACAATACGCTAACTGGAGGCCAAATGTAGTACTAAAATAACGGGGTCGGATTTCAGGCGTTGCTACATAATCCATTTAAATTTTATAATAATAATTATTATTATATTAATATTTCGTTCAGTTTAAAGCAATATAAGCAATAAGAAATTTAAGTAGCACCAGAAGACAAGTTTGGATTCGTGTATTTGTGTCTCATAAAGTCGAAAAAAAGCGTTTTTGCCTTCTTGTCTTCATTAGAGATATCATATCTTCAAAAAATAATGATTTTATAACAGGATGCTACTATTTTCTTTTACTTTAATATAATAACACATGTGAGGAACAAATTAAAATAAGCAATTTTACCCAATTGCTATACAAATGATGAATTATTATCGTCGCTATTATTGAACACATAACCTAAGATTACGTTATGTTCCGTATATCACTCATTTATATTATTTTAAGTGAAATCTCATTTTCTACTTAATTACGGTATTTTTATATGAAAAGTGTACTAAAACGAACTTACAAATAGAAAATTGTCCACTTTTAAAAGATAGGTGTCCAACGTATTTATCGTAAAAACTAGATGGAAGCCACTTTTTTGTACGTTACGAGAGGGTCTGACATTTTCACAAAAAAACGTAATTCATATTCCTTTAGAATATATTTTAAATTCAGTTTCTGAAGTACGACTACCTAGCCATGTTCAACCCTCTCCTTAAATAATAAAAACAAACCATTTTTCACGAAAACAATACAGTGGATGACGATTCCATCAACTTATAATTTATATTTTTTCTACATTTATAACATGTCCAGCGTGCACAATTTTTTTGTCCTGTCTTAAAATGCCTACTCTAACCATTTTTGCAGATACTGACTCCCAGTTCTTCGGAATAATTGCAAAATAAATTAAAAACCCTTCGCATCGCATGTATTAGAGGTAAAGTGACCCCGTTGTTGCCTCCATATTGCCTATCACGTGACGCTGTGACGTCATGATTTCAGATCCCAATAAGAATACTTTTTTCTTTACACATACATGCACAACCTTCATTCCGCCACCGTGTACAGGCATTGAAAAACGTCTAGTCCGCATCCTACGCGAAGGCGATGAGTAAAATCCCCAACATCAGTGAGCAAAATGCTTTCACTGTTAAGCAAAATGCTATCCATGGTTACCAAAACATTTTGCTCGCCAATTTTACTAATAGTGCCATCTAGCGTCGTAAACGGTTACTATGTTAACATCGTGTTGGGTCAGTGAGATTATATTTGATGTCTGTAAACGGTAGGCAATCTCAGGTTTTGCATTGTAATTTCTAAATAAAATATTATTCGATATACGAGGCCGCACAGGCGGGTGCTCACTGCGAGGGTGAAGGCCCAGCACAAACTCGAAGCCGAGCCGAAGGGTCAGTGCTGTGCCTTCACACTCGCAGTGAGCAAACCGATCACTTGGCCTCTCGTATCGAAATATACTATTAGTGCATTTAAACAGTGAGAGAACAGCGTGGAATCTTATTATTATTTAACAATAGCATATTAATAAATGTTAAATGATCCATAAGTACAGCTACGATATTTTCTTAGGTCCTAGACCTGTGCAAAGCGGTTGAACTTATGTAAATTAAACTAACTTAAACTGAATTACATTATCTCACATTGAATTGCGACAATCAAATGCCGTCTATTTCCTACTTGATCCTACGGAGACATGATAAAGGATCTGACTTTCAGTATCCCTGACAGGTACCTCGCTGTACATTATTTATTATAAATTGCACGCCTTTCTGTTTAGAAAATTAAACAAAACTAATTAATATTCAGCCACAAACACATTTTCCAATTTAGGTAACTCACAATGTATGATAATCAAGAAACAAATGTTAACAAACGAAAGCCGAAAGAAATAGTTTTGTTCAGTCTTGAACGCTGGATTTTCACAGGTTTTTTATGGAGACGAAAATGCGTGCGTGATTTTACAAACGATATATTTTGCCATACTAAATTACAGAGTAAGCAATAGTTTTATCAGGCAGATGGTGCAGTATGCAATGTCTTGTATTTAAATTTAAATTCAAAAGAAGCTTACACACGCAACTTCGTTCATGAGTGACACAGCGTTAATTTGTATTAGCGACGCATGTGGTGTAGTTAATACGAGTTTTAAAAAACGAATTTTAGCGATGCGAATGAAAAGAAAGAATGACTAAAAATTTGTTGGATAGTTTTTTTGGAGGTCCCTTTAAAAATAAAAAGGGAAGTGCATACAATACAGAGTACTGTACAATTTTAAGAAAAAAGGTCAAATGTGCAATCCCCGCGCGCCTGTTATGTTGGATTCTGGCTGGATCCATCTTATTCATATTTCCATGATTCATGCTAACGAGTGGGTTTCACCACGTGCTGACCATAATCGGATAACATTACTGACGGCGCAGTGAACCAGTGATCTAAGAGCGGCATAGTCAGACACCTTGCTGCGTCTGACTGCGGCCGGCTGCCACTACTGAGTGTACACTGCACTATAGCAGCGAGTCAGTAATGCCAGATCGTTATGGTCAGCCAACGATACTTCTCCAGCGTCGGAGCTCATAGGTCACTATAAAATGTAGGTATGATGAAAACCACAGTCAACTGTAACTTCAACTTTCGGACTGTCAACCCTATCATGCATATTTTGTGTGATTTCTGTGCTCTGAAGACGTGAAATCGTGAATGATAAAATTGTAAATATTCAGGTTAGAATGAAGCGAGGGAAGGGAAGAGTTACTCGAGCTCACAGTTTACATGGCCGTATGTTTATTTTCAGTGTCATTCGTTTCTTTCGAAGAGTCACGTTTGTTTACGTATACTCTTGTAAATTTACTACGGATTTCAGGGGTCAAATAATTTCTAACGTAATACCATGTATAGTACCACCGTCTTTTTTACAGCGCACCTCAGTAGCTAGGCAAGCCCCAAAGACAACACGAGCAGCATAGCAATCACCTACCCGCGAATAAGTTCGAGTCCCTTCCAGGCAAAAAAAACGCTGATCTTCAAAAGCACGCCGAATTCAGTTTAGTTTTGAGTTGCAACAAAAATGAGACACGAAAACAAATGAAGGGACCATACAAATTGTCATCGTTCAAAATGATATGCGACCAATTTCACACGAATGGTTTTCTATGGGGACGGCGATTTGTCAAGCTCAGCTTAGAGGGCAGCACCGTGAGTGGAGATATATCTTGTACGCAGGCACAAGGCATTATCTACAGTTTCCTTAGTTTTTTGTTATTTGGAAAGAGATTTGCTTCTTTATTTTTACACCCAATTGCCGCATGCACACCTGGCATTTCGAAAATAGTGCTTTAAGCTAACACCTCAACGCTGCGTTAGGAAGGACTGATATAATTCGAATAGCAGACGTTACCACCGTTGGAACCGTCATCTTTTGTATCTCCACGCGCACTAGCGACCCTAGCGGCCACAAGTGTCAGTCGCCGTCCCCATGGGGACGGCGACTGACTTTAATCACTCCATTGCTTCTAAAATACAAATCGGATATTATCCCCTGCATTAAATTTCAATTGCTCTTTTTAAGGTGTTATGGGCGTTCATACTCTCTGCAAAAAGTTAGTCTAGTGTATATGTGAAAATTTGTATGTTTCAATTGTATACGTTGTATGTTAAGAGTGAAATATATAATATAAACTTTATTTATGTCGACTGATGTAAAAAAAAATAGTACACTGAAAAAAGGATTACTTGTACCAAGTGAATTTTACATAGCTGAAGTAAGTGAAAGTCCTGATTATTTTCAAAGAAATATTTTTTTGAGGCAAATAAATATATGCACTTTAAATGAAAAAAAGAATTTCTTTCAGCCAGACAAATGTTAACAGGATTAAGTTAACATTGTTTGATTCAAAAATACGACCTATTGGTCGGAGGGAAATATTTCTTTAAATCAAAGAAATATTAATTAAAGACAAAAATATACATTTTAACCTTTCGGCAGTCGCGCTGTTGTAAAAAGTACAACAGTACCGATTTTTTTGGTACAAGTCGCAACTCGAATGCACGGGAGACGTGAGACCGCCATGTATGCCTTCCCCCACTCTTCCCTCACCACTTCACTGCTCAAAAATACCAACATCGATTTTTGGTCTCCATCCCTTAACGTTCAAAAGCAACCCCCTTGACACGACGCATATATGACTTTGTCAAAAAACAATCTTTTTTAGAATTTCACAGTGTGAATAGAGTCTCTGATTTTTGGATTCCTCAAAAATTCCAACACCCAATTTTGGGCTCCTACCCTTAACGTTAAAAAGCAACCCCTTGGTACCGGGCAGATGTGACTTTGTCAAAGAATTCTCTTTTTTAGAAATTTACTTTGTAAATGAAGTTTCTGATGTCTGACACTCAGAATTTCATATGATGAACAGAGTCTCTGATTTTTGGGCTCCTTGAAAATTCAAATTCGAATTCATAGATAGGTGTTTGATTTTTTAGATGTAGGGGTGGTTTTTGCAAACAAAAAATCAAGCATTCGTGAGCTCAAGAATAGCCCAACACTACTTTCTATTTTGTTTTTTCCATGTTTGAGTTTTTTCTTAGGGGTTGTTTTTTTGTACATAGGGTGGTTTTTGATAATTTTGTTTGGTGCATTCGAGAGCCCAATATAAGCCAAAAATTATGATGCACTTTATTTTTTTCAGATTTTATTTTTGACAAGAGGGTGGTTTTTTTGCAGATAGGGGGTGGTTTTTTCAATTTTTTTCCGTGCATTTGAGAGCCCAAAATTGTGGTCTACTTTGTTTCTTCCTAGTTGGAGTTTTTATATAGGGGGTAGTATTATTTCCGGTAGGGGTAGTTTTTGGAAATTGGTTGTTGACGCGTTCAAGAGCCCAAAAAAAGCCCAAAATTCGGCCGTCTTTGATTTTTAATTTTTTCAAATTTTTATGTAGTGGAGGTGCTGGCTTGAGTCAAGCCAGCACATCCACACCAAATTTGAATTTTCTAAAAAAGTATTTGAGCCCAAAAATCGGCAATACAGCCCAAAAAAGCCCAAAAATCTGATACAAAAAAAATTGGGGATTTTGTTTGTGGAGGTGCTAGCTTGATGGACCTCAATAACACGAGAAAACATGGGTATTGTAAAAAGTACAACGCGCGATTACTCGTGTGAGCAGAACGGGCGCGACTACCGAAAGGTTAAACCAAATAAATGGCTCATCGTTCCAAATGAATGTGCCATGAATGGGAATGAATATTTCTTTCAAGTGAGAATATGTGAAATGATGGAAAGAAATATATTTTAAAGTAAAACAAATATTTTATAGACTCAAAAAACTATCAAATGTTTGAGTACTTGAAGCAAAAAAATATCCCACTGATTCGAACAAATATTTCTTTGGCCTAAACCATGCGCGAGTGCAATAAAGTAGTTCGTACTTCAACTGTGGTACCTAAATGAAGGAATGGATTCTTGCAGCTTAAATTATAATTAACATTCTTATTATTATACATATCTAATTTAACAAACTCATATAATTTAAAATCTTCACGAACCTGAAACAGAAAAATTCGATGAAAAATCCACCTGCAGCAGGAATCGAACTTGGGTCCGTCGAGTGTCAAGTCCACAGCGACTGACGCTATGTCAGTTAGCGACTAACAGCGATGACCATGTTGCTGTCGCAACATGGAAATTCTAAGGCGGAAAGCCGTATTTAACCCATACCATAAATGCCAAAGAAATATTTCTTCAAATCAAAAACATGGATATTCAATTTAACAACATATTTCTTTGACCTAAAGAAGTATTCAATTAAAACAAATTATGGCAAATTATTAAATATTTTATTTGAAAAAAAAATTACTTCGTTGGAATAAATGTTTATTTGTTATGAATAATTTAATTCTAGTAAGCAAATGAAATATTTCCTTCAACTGAAGAAATAAATATTTATGTAAACACAATATCTTGTTCTTCTAAATAAATGCTTCATTGGTATAAATGCATGAACTCTTTGTAACAAATAAATATATTTTTAATTTAATTAATATTATTTTAGATTAAATCATTATTACTTTGATTTAAATAAACTTAAAGACTTGATTCAAGTATGCACAATTAATTGATTCAAATACGTCCGAATCAATTCAAAGAATCGAACTCATTGAATCAAATAAATATTTCTTTGAACGACTAATCAGATTTCAACGAATCTAGACCTTTGGAATCAAAGAAATGGTTTTCTTGAATGTAAGAAATATTTGTTTGAATCAAGAAAATATAGCCAAAGAATTCATTTCTTCAGATCAACAAAAGATATGTGTCTGGTTTAAATAAAAATTATTACTATTAAAGAATATTTTCTTGATGCTAAGAAATAGGATTCAAGTAAATGCATTTTCTTGATTCCAAAAATTCTTTTTTTTTCATTGTAAATTATGCCCGTAAAATGTTTCATCAAATATTATTTTTCTGTGGGATGCAAGAGAAAACTTTTGACTAAACATATGTTAGCACTCTACACATGGAGGAGCTATGTATACCGACGAGTATACACAAATGCATAATCAGCTGAGCGAAGACGCGGCAACACTGTATTGGGTACGGACATGACCTTGATATTTACCGGATATGACAGGCAGCGCCCGCGGCGGCCAAAGCCTAAAATCCCTTAGGGATAGAAATTTGAAATTTACATAAGTTAGCACGTGTGCATTGTATATAAATATAATAAATGAATAAATGATTGCTTTGAAAACGTATATAACATTTTTCAAAACGAAGCAAAATAATAGAGGAAACTTCCTTGCAATAAGTTTTCGTGAAAAATTTGTCTTTTCATTCTACACTGTAAAAAATCTGGTTGAAAATTACATTCGACAATGTAGCCGGTTTACTGTGGTTGCCGTGGTAATTCTACAAACAGACTGTGAAGTTGCATCGATTCCCGTATGAATATTACCAAAATTTTAGCAACTTCACAGTAGAAGTGTAATATTACCATGAGAATCATGGGACAGAAAGATACCACTGATCGCCGCGGTAAAATTCAACCGTAGTGGAACCGATACTGAAATGTACTTTTACAAGATTATGATAAATTCACTAGGTATAAATTAATACACTTCACATCGAAAGTGTGAAAAAACAGAAAGACGGGAAATTTACTAGAATACAGTAATTCCGGCCATTCTGACTTTCAATATCTGGCATTCGAGACAAAGTTATTCGCGTCATATGTGCGTATATAATATATTAACGGTCGGACGCACCGGTGTTTTCTAATTATTTTTAATTGTTACAAGATTTAACGGTAACTATTTATACACTTAGCCAAGATTCGTTTATGATAAATTTGACGTTTGAAATATACATCTCTAATGAAGTTTGAAGGTCGAGCCATATCTTTGCTCGAGTGTTCAATTTAACTTCTTCTGGTTTGAAATAGACTGGCTAAAATCTAAATTAAGGAAATTCATATGCGTTATATAAAGAAATGTATAGGTGTTGCTGGATTTTTGTATTTTGTAAATGATAAACGAATTTTGAGGTTATGCTCCTTATGCATATTTTTCAATTTTACACCTTCAATTGACTTTTCAACTAAATGGTGAAATACAACCGTCCTGAAATTTAGGTTATGGTAATTCTGATGTCTGTGTGTAATTTTACTGTGTCGAATTATTTTTACTACATTTCGGTAAAATTACCACGGCAATCAGTGGTATTTTTCTGTCCCATGATCGCCGTGGTAATTTTCAACAAGATTTTTTACAGTGTAGCTAAACCCGTTCTAGTTTCGTCGTTGGTTATGAACATAACCTTAAAAATTACCGGCCGAATTTCAACAAGCCGATTGATGATGAATATTTTAATTAAAACAGGATTTCAAGCTATAAGTCATTCTATCGATTTTCACCCTGAAACACTCAATAAGAGAAACAGTTTAGCAGTAATTCATATGGTGAGGGTGCAGGAGTTGAAAGTGAATGGAATTAGCAAAATTCAGTGCAGCGTTATCAGACGAACGTCTGTTAGTTCTCCCCAATACGACGTTAAATTACAGGTGTTTATTAAATAAAAAATATATTGTCACATAAAGAGAAGTATTAGGGAAATCTATAATTATAAACTTCCCAACACCACACAACAATTCGAATTGCCTTTCCTAGCTTTTTGACTGCGTTCTGTCGCTTCTGCCGTAACCAAAAAACCTAAGAAAAAAGTTTTGTCATGTTAACATAGCGAATTGTTTAAAAAAACCTTCACTTTAAACTCAAGACAACTAATAAAATACTCAATTTCATTTGAATTAAAATAAAATATACTCCATAAATATTCTGAGATAATTAAACTTTCTAACATCAAAATCTGACAACTAGCATTACTTTTACAAAAATCATAGATCGTATAAATATGCGAATGTATATAATATTACTTCACCAATTAACACAATAATTTGTCCTGATACCTTTTTCGAGAAACAAGAGTATTGAAATACTTTATGTGATATTTGTAATCCGATAGGAGATCTGTCATAGATAGATAAATTAAAGAATCAACTCCGATCAAACTGTTTAATAAACTGGAGCAAAAGTTTTTTTCCCTATATAGAGATTTTATCAGTTTTTCTACAGACACTCTCGTTATCTGATAGTTAAACCCTTTTTTTCAGTATAAATTTATTTATTTTCAATCGCATGTAAACAAGTGGAATTCATCCATAAGGAGTTGCCACTTTTAGGCAACAGATGGCGCCAGGCTGTTTCCGTGGCCGTACCTCCGTGGAGCCTCCTCCTAGGAGCCTTACCCACACGCTAAGAGCCTTCTTCTTCTTCTTGAGAGCGTCAGTACGAGGAATAAATCCCACCGCGGCGCTCGCTGTTTGTAATCATGCCGCATTATCAGTAGCGTTAAAAGCCGGAAGAGGACGGTCGTTACCGATCATGCAAGAGGCCGGAAAGCCCAGGTTGGCGGGCAATTTAAGTGCCTAGATTCAAAGTTTGATACCATTCGTATCGTTCATACGTTAATCTATATTTAAAATGAAAATTTTTCTCAATAGAAAGAAAAGTATTGAAAACAATTTACAAATAGGCAATACGGGGTAAATTTGCCAAGTGTACCCGTTTAAAATTTTTCTATCCTTAATCTTACTGAAACTCTACTAAATCTTAGTGTTGGTGGATCTCTGAATTCTGTCAAGGGGGTGACTCTACTTAAAGGGGGTGTAAGGATACAGGGGCCAAATTTTTTGACGTTTTACCCTACCCGCTTATTTGCAATCATTCATATTTTCTACTACATTTGTCCGATTAAGCTTTTATATGAGGGGTTTGAAAATGGTTTTTATGGCGTTTACAAAAAAAACACCATTTTGTATACAAAAAATAATTTGACCCTGATTTTTTAATTTAAAAATTGTTTTGGCGCGGAACTAATTCTTTTTATCCAATTTTCACCCTCAGATGATGTTGAAGGGAAAGAATCAAGCTTTCTTTTAAAATTAGTTTGATTAAAATAAAAAGGGTCGCGTTTGGACAAAAACTAAAAAAAAGTTTTAAAATTGAAAAAACAAGGTCAAATTAATTTTTGTATACAAAAATTTTTTTTTTTATTTTCAACTTCATGAAACACCCGTTCCAAACACCTGATGTAAAAGTTAAATCGGATAACTGTCGTAGAATTTATGAATTATTGAAAATAAGCAGGTAGGGTAAAACTTCAAAAACTTTGGCCCCCTGTATCTTGACAACTTTTTGTACTAGACACGCCCCCTCTACAGAATTAAAAGAGGTCCACTAACACTACAGTTTAGTAAAATGTCAATAAGATTGGCGACAACAAAGTTTTAGGCGGGTACACTTGGTGAATTTTGCTCCATATGATTGTAGCTAGCTACATTTGGTTAACATCACAGTCAATTGTTTCGAAATATTTGCAATTATTGACTCATACTAATTGTTATTTATAATTAAAGTAGTGTATAGGCGAACTTGAATTAATTTAAGTGCTTATGAATAAATTTAACTGTGCTCTTAGAAGTAAAAGTAAACTAATAAACATAACCCTAATAAACATAAAACTATTGAAAACTTTCAATACAAGTACTAGAACGAATTTTTTTAATATTATTTACTGCAACTATCTATTTTTTTCTAGTTACTGGACTGTTGGTGTAGAATATAAGTGGTCAAATCCTGAATGGATATTTATACTTTAGTTCGTGTTTATTACTTCCTTTAGGGCTTCCTTTTGTAAATAAATGGGCTTCGAGATCGGATGATTTGCCCTCTCATACTTCTTTCTCGTCGAGCGAAAATTTGGAAGTTAGACATTTGTGTTCGAAGCGCAAACGTCATTACTGCTAATTGCTTTTTTCAAATCAACAGGCTGATATGCGTTATATAAAGAAATGTATAGGTGTTGCTGGATTTTTGTATTTTGTAAATGATAAACGAATTTTGAGGTTATGCTCCTTATGCATATTTTTCAATTTTACACCTTCAGTTGACTTTTCAACTAAATGGTGAAATACAACCGTCCTGAAATTTAGGTTATGGTAATTTTGATGTCTGTGTGTAATTTAACAGGCTGTTTTGTTTTGCTTACACGCTTCTTTCTTTTCATGTGAGCCGCTGTTTTTCAATATTTGCGTGAGTTGAAGAAACAATAACATACAAAAAATGAGGTATGTATTTGATACTGTCCGTTGCTGTTCTGTTTTTCGGAAAAAAATTTTTCGTGATTTAGGAATTTTCGGATTTTTTATTTATTTTTTGCGATTTTGAAACGTTTAAAATACCACGACAAACTGGACATATTCGACTTCTTCAAAAAAAAGGTGTGTATTTAACTCAATCCAACAACACATGTTCTTTGCACATTTTCCAAAAATGTTAAATTTTTAAAAACTTCGCCAATATTTTTGAACTTATAGGAAACATTTTTTTAAATTTTGAAACATTTGAGTTTTGAAATCCAAAGAACGAACAGAATATATTGTCCGATCGAAAAATGTTTTTGAAAGTGAAAAATCGGTTGAGCGCCAATCATTATAATTTTCTTTTATAGTTTTTATTTCACAAAAAAGTAAAAAATAGTACATTGTGATACAAGTGGGGAAACAGAGACTTTGCAAGAGTGGAATGTTTTCAGCACGAGATACAGTCGAGTGGAGACGTCTCGAAAACTCTTGAATTTAGCAAAAATATTCATAACTCAAAATATTAGTTCCTTTACCGGGCTGGAGCCTTTGACTAGGCTACTGGGTCCGTCCTCGGGTTGCAGGTAAAGGGTCCCTGTACCGAGAATTTCTGCCGAATATGGTTACAATGCTAAATAATAAGCTGTCGCGGGCAATGGGCCAGGGATGGTCCCGAAGGAAAAAAACCCAATCCAAGGCGT
Source organism: Andricus curvator (assembly GCA_932195095.1). Classification (NCBI taxonomy): domain Eukaryota; kingdom Metazoa; phylum Arthropoda; class Insecta; order Hymenoptera; family Cynipidae; genus Andricus; species Andricus curvator. The sequence goes on from CAKNYM010048905.1 coordinate 103,410, forward strand.
GAACTATTTACCATGCCAAAGAATGAATAATACTTGGGAATGGTAACTTAAAACGGTATCTCTGGGATACCGGGCGACCTCTCAGAGTACAATTGCCTTATCTCTACAAGCGGGGCTCTGTAGGTATTGACCAAAATATTTCCCTAGCTACTCGTGGGAACAAAATTGGATTCATTCGGATTGAAAATCGGTTCAGGTCAATCCGAGTTCGGATTGAAAATTTGGTTCGGACTGATTCGGATTGGAAGTTTGGGTTAAACCGGATTGGGTCGGATTCATTTTTAACCGATTTGGATCGAACTTTTTTCGGATTGGTTCAGATAGATTCGGATTGGTTCGGATACAGATTTCGGAAAGAATTCCTACTGCTCCTGCTGAAAACATCCTCCTTACCTAACAAAAACACTGTTGTACACGCCTGCCACAAACTATTATTATGGACTACCCTATTGAGAAAAATATACATTTTTGTTTTTCGGAAGCATTGAATGGTATATGTTATGTCCATTTTTATAAACTTATTTATTTATTATTTATTTAAAAATTTAATTTTTATAAAATACATGAATTTATTAGGAAAATATAATAAAGTATTATAGCACTACTATTCAAAGCTTTAAGGCCATGTGATACTTGCTTAGATCATACGATTCCTACCATACCGACATTTTTTCGCAACAACGTACGTTTACACGAATTAAAATATCGAGAACAAAATATTCCAAAAGTTCTTCAAGAAAAAAACTGTTGTAATTCTAAAAATCTACCCGCTGTGCGGGCACATTCTCATCGCACGCTGTGCGCGCGGCTCGCAAGTTTGAGCGCGCCTAGGACGCGCGTCTGTTGGTTCTCGCGCTTCGCGCTCGGATATTTATTCTTTGCACTTGGAATGCTTGAATGAAACTTTATGAACAACATCTCTTTTAGATCCCAGTATTTGTATGCATCTTCATATCCTGAATTTTCTACGTAATTAAGTATAGTTAAAGATTAAATTGCTCAAAGGTCTGTAGGCTTTGAGGTACACATTCTCATCATGACACTCGCGCTACGCTCGATTATTGACAGACATTTTTAAATTTATATTTATTTTCTAAATTACCTTACAATAAAAAGCTACAATCCTTTTTTCAGTCATTCTTCACTATCTCGCGTTATTATATTAAAAATAGGAATTTTGTTTTCATATTATATTTGATAGATAAAACAAAATATTCTACAAGTCTTCTTTTAGTTTTTCTACGTATAATGCGTCTTTTGGCGTAATATTGGCATTTTCAATTTTTGCATATCAATTTCGATAAATAAATTAAAAACGAGGAGTTCTGTCAAAAAATAGTTTAAAGAAATGTTGTAAGAATTTTTAAACGCTGAAATTCCTCCAAAAACTTTTCCCCACATTTCGCGTCGTTTCGCTCGAAATTTGAATTTTCAACTTTTTTGCATAGTATTTTCGATAAATAAAAGCAAAATGACAAGTCCTACCAAAAAATGGTTTAAATACATTTTGTAGGATTTTTTTAAAGCTGCAATTCCTTGATGAAAATTTTTTTCATACTCATGGCGTTTGGTTCGAAATGTGAATTTTCTATTTTCTGCATTGTACTTTCGATAAATAAAATCAAAACGAAAAGTCCTATCAAAAACTGGTTAGAAGAAATTTTGTAGGACTTTTCAAAAGCTATAATTTCTCTTCGAGACTTTTTCTCGTATTTTGAGTTGTTTGGTTCAAAATTTGAATTTTTGTTTTTCCCATAGAATTTTCAATAAATACCCTAATTGCACGGAACGTTCCGGGAACGTGTAAAATGTCCGCCACTTGGGAAGGTTTCACTGGGACTGGAGGGGAACCTGCCGTTATTGTTATTTTTAACAACAATTATCTCGTAAACCGCAAGAGTTAGGTAAAAATGGATGTCATTTCTGAGTTTTGAGTAACGCATATACTACACTATAATATGATATCCATATCATAAACTGACATCGATTTTGACCTATCACTTGCGGTTTACGTTCCGGAAACGTTCCGTGCTATTAGGGTAAAACCAAAATTAAATGTACTCTCAAAAAAGGGTTGAAACAAATTTTGTAAGACTTTTTAAAAGTTATAATTACTCTTTCAGACTTTTTCTCGTATCGCACGTCGTTTGGCTCAAAATTTGAGTTTTCTATTTTTTGCATAGTATTTTTGATAAATAAAACCGAAATTACAAGTCCTATCAAAAAATGGTTGAGAGAAAAATTATAGGTCTTTTGAAAAGCTACAATTCTTCTGTGAAACTTTTTTTACTTGTCTGTCGTCGTTTGGCTTAAAATGAGAAGTTTCGAGTTATTAATTTTCGATGCATAAACCAAAAATAACAAAATAATAAAAAAAGGAGTCCTATCTAAAAATGGTTGAAACAATAATTGTAGATATTTTGAAGAGCTCCGGTTCTTCTCTTAAACTTTTTTTTACGTATCTGTCGTCGTTTAGCGTAAAAATGGAATATTAGATTTTTTGATAGCATTTTCGCTGGATAAAACCATAACCATTGGTCTCGGAATGCTAGTTACCGAACTCGTTCTTTCGTTTAGGACCGAAAAAAAGTGTGCAAGAGCTCGATTTGATCCGTTCATTTTTTCTAGAGTTATCGTGTTTGCGGACGGACAGCCGGGCGGACAGACACACAGATAGACGTCATCGCCAAAACTTAATTTTCGGCTTCAGGGGGTCTCAAAACGTGGAGATCGGTTGAAAAACTGTGGTGTCAAATTTTGGACAATTCTAATACTTTCTCAATCATAAATGACGAGAATGTTATAACAAAATTGTAGATCTTTTTTTAGTGAAAAACTTTTGTTTATTATTATTTTTTTGATGTGTAAACATCTTAGACCTCGATATGGGGAGTCGTGCCTGAGTCGAGTGAAACCATGGCTCGAAAGTGTAATGCAAGCCTCTGACACACGCGTTGTGGCGTGTGTCAGAGACTCGAGGCTTTCTTCTCTTCACTCACTCTCAAAGGAACCCTTCAGTTATTCATCTCTCTCTCTCTCTCTCTCTCTCTCTCTCTCTCTCTCTCTCTCTCT
>CAKNYM010048905.1:106491-121637 GCA_932195095.1 Andricus curvator
TCTCTCTCTCTCTCTCTCTCTCTCTCTCTCTCTCTCTCTCTCTCTCTCTCTCTCTCTCTCTCTATACAAAAAATGTTATTTCCAAACTTATTGATATTTTTCGAAAATATTAAAATTTGATATTTTTTCAAACAACTTTTCATTTATGACCATAAAACGGATACTTTCATTACCTTTCATGCAATAATTGAAAGAAAATTTACAGTTTATTATTATTAAAACTAGAGTACATGTTCAACCTATTGGAAAACAGATGTCTGGAAAATTTTGCACGGCATTGCATGTAAGAGAAAATGCATTTTTATACTCCTGCATGTACGTGAGTTATTATTTTTGTATGTAAGATTTCAATTTCAGTTAACGTTTACCGAAGATGTTTACACATAAATCTGTCTTGGGTCGTAGTTTAGGACGCACGTGATGTTTTTTTTTCATACAATGTGTTGTTTTTCCAAAAATTTAATTTTTTACTGTAAATGTTATTTTTTACTATTAAAACAAAAACTACTCGTTCTATCATATATTATTGATAACAAATTTGTAGCTCTTTTTCGGCTGAGTAACTTTTGTCTATTAATTTTTTCATAGTTGGGTCCAAAAATAAATTCTCTTTATTTTTTACGAATAAAACAAAAACAACGCGTTCCATCCAAAAATGATTCAGGACAAATTCATAGATCTTTTTTGGATGTACAACTTTTGTTTATTAATTTGTTTGTACCTTGCGTCGTTTTTCTACAAATGTAATTTATTTATTTTCAATGTTATTTTCCGCAATTAAAACAAAAACTACGCGTCCTATAAAAAAATTATTAGGAACAAATTCGTGGATTTTTTTTGGATGGATAATTTTTGTGCAATAATCTTTTTTCGTATTTTGCATAGTTCGACCGCAAAATGGAATTTTTTATTATGTTTTGTGGGATCAAAATTTGAATTTTCGATTTTTAAAAAAAATCCAAAAAGTTGTTATGATAATCTTCTAGTGCCACTACTTTCTGTTAAATATTAAGAAAATGCGGAAACTTATCGTATTTTACTGATATTATTTTAATTCTACTATCAGTTTTGCGCAAAACGATATATATATATATATATACCCAAAGTATGCAAAATAATGTCAAATTTAGATACAAAATATTTAATTCTCTTCAATTTTTTTGGTGCCAAAAATGTATCGACTTTTCTAAAGAAAATCTTTAGCTGGCGACATTTTTTAATTTTGTTATAGCAACGTTATAAACAAGTGAATCTCTTTCATTTTTCGTAGGTATTTTAAAGACATGTTTCAAATTCAATAAAAATATGAATTAAACATAGGTAATAATGTATTTATTAATTTTAGGGCGGGGGGCAATGGTAATTAATACAAAAATTATGGTCTCTAGTCGTTGGCACACCAGTGCCAATGACCAGACCATGAAATTCTAGAATGATTTCATTCATTGGCACCCCTGCCTCGTACGAAAAAAGTAAGGTTATGTAATCTCAAGATCTTGTGTTGACATGAAGCATTTCACGTATTTCTGATAAAATGAAGTGTTAAAAGTGCCGGAACGACAAAAATCGTTATTAGGTAGACGCAAAAGTAGCCAAAAATTATAATAGATGAAGCTGTCATTTATATACCGGTAATCGTAACCTCCGAAGTTTTGTTCATATCATTTATCATTCTTTTTAGGCTTTTAGGTATAGGTAAATATTGGTTTTATATCAATTATAAATAGAATTTTATTATCCTTGTACATATTATGTTTAATAATATTTTCGTACAATGTTTTAAATGTTACGCAGGAATTCATGTTATTATAAATAGCCAAAGTTTTTATTCAATCGGTGGGCGACTTATTTTGACCATATTTATATATCAATGTTTGAATTTGTTTCTTGATTTTGCTAGTTTGAAGCAGAAAATGAGAAAATTAGTAACATTTATGGTTTTTATTTTCTTTATTGTCATATTTATGCCCGTCAGAGAGTATCTCTGGGTAAAGAAAAACGTATACTGAAAAACACACGTGACAACTTTATAGCTGCTGTCAAAGATATTGGCTCGTCCAAAAACAAAATTTATAAAATACTAAATTTAGAATTATTAATAGAAAAATTATTTGATATTTTCAGATGCACAATTTGTTTTTAGTCAATGTTTTAACGCAATCACATACATTTTAAGAGGTTATGTGAACGTAGTGCCAATCACTGGTGACGGGGGGTACCAATAACTGGGGTTAGCAGTGCCAAGCACTACAATTTTGGGACTACATACTTGTTTTTAATAATTTTTCAAGTTTTTGTCAACTTTGAATAATAATTCAACATTCCAGTGTATTCTGCATCAAATTTGGATTGTAGGTATAATTATCACTATTTCAGAATTGAATATTTTCTGTGTTTATTTATTTCCTAAAGTCTAAATTTCCTCTTAAGGTGCCAATAACTGGTGCTCTTATCCTAACTCTGATAATTTTCTTTTAATCGAAAAGAGTCGTTAGGATAAATTTTTCGAATTTCCGAGTACTATAAATAGCCGTACAAAGAATTTTTAAATCTTAAAAAATGGTCTCAAAAATTTTGAAAATGCTCTAACTTTTTTTCATTTATATCCAAAATAGCTGGTTAGCGAACTCGTTCTTTCTTTTAGGACCTAAAGAAAGTGTGCCAAAGCTCGATTTGATCCGTTCATTTTTTCGAGAGTTATCGTGTTTACGGACGGAGGGACAGGCAGACGCCATCGCCAAAACTTGATTTTCGGCTTCAGGGGGTCTCAAAACGTGGAGACCCGTCGATTCGGATTCATTCAGACTGATTCGTATTTCTTCGGATTGAAAATTTGGCTCGTATTGGTTCGAATTGGTCGGATAAATTTTTAACCGATTTGTATCAAACGAGTTGGAGTACATATTGAAATAGGCCTGGGTGCGAGAAGTACCGCCGTGCCAGGGGAAATTCTCCATAAAAATTCATAGCAATAAGGAGCAGCCATTTTTTTTTAGATTGGGATAGGGCTGCGTTTAACCTACATTCTTATATTAAAGTCGGAGTTTCTTATAATGCTTGGTGGATTTAAAAACATCACCAAATTTGTAAAAGTGCATCAAAATTTTCCCCTTAACATGAGCGAGCGCAAAAAACTTGAAAAATGATCAATAATATTTCGCAAATATAAGTTAAAATAAATGAAATTAAATTTAAAACATTATCAAAGAAAACTGTGTTATGGATATTTCCCTGACATAATGATCGAAAATAATTCAAATAGTAGTATACCAATATCAATAAAAAAAAAATATATATATATATATATATATATATCAATAAAAATATGAATTAAACATAGGTAATAATGTATTTATTAATTTTAGGGGGGGGGTGCCATTGGAAATTAATACAAAAAGTATAGTCTCTTGTCGTTGGCACCCCAGTGCCAAAAAACAGATTGGTTTTTTATTATGTTGTGTGAGCGTAGTGCCAATCACTGGTGACGGGGGGTACCAATAACTGGTGTTAGCAGTGCCATGCACTAAAATTTTGGGACTACATACTTGTTTTTAATAATTTTTCAAGTTTTTGTCAACTTTGAATAATAAAATACGAAATGAAATATTTCAAATACGAATCAGTCTGAATGAATCTGAATGAATCCGAATCGATGGGTCTCCACGTTTTGAGACCCCCTGAACCCGAAAATCAAGTTTATTTATTAATATTCATTCGACGCAGATTTGTGCAAGATTTTAAAAAAAAAATTAATAATGAGGATTATTCAGATGGATAGATTTTTTATTATGTATAATTGTTAGTTTATATGAATATCATGCAAATCAAAAATACGCAATTAATATTTTTGGAAAACAAAGTTTTTATAGGCAAAATTTCGGAATTAAAAAACTGATTTCTAAATAATAGGGTCGTTTTAAATAAAAATTTAATTTGTTAACCATTTTTACTATAAAGAAACCAATTTTTGTGAAGTCTCTATTTTTTGATATCATTCTAAAATCTGTACACTCTTAAATATGCAAATACAGTCACTGCTTGGCAGAAGCGACGCGCGAAGCTATCTGTCAACTGTTTCGACTTTTTCGATTTGAGATTCGTAAGATAACCAATGACGACATTAAAATCGCGATCATAATATAAGCGATTCATAAGCGATTCATTAATTTAAGGATCTTGTAATATTTTAAATATTACTGACTTATTTTTCAATTTTCTCCAAAATAAAGTATTTAATCCACATTCTCTTTCACCAATGTAAAGAGTAGGTAATTTATTGTTGAAAAATGCAATCGTTGTAAATTATGCAACGACCCCATTAGAACTCCTATCGACTTTGTTGCTTGCCTCTAAATTGGTGTGTACTGAAAGTTAATTTTCCGAATAAAAAAAAAATCAAGAAAAGTTATTTAGTTTGGACAAAATTGCATCAAAATACGCATAATCGATATACGCTTTTCAGAAAATTAACTCCTGCAAAAAGCCATCGGCAAAGAACTTTCTTGCCTGCACCGGCAGCCATAATCAAACCCTAAGATTTGAAATTGTCTAATTAATTATAAACTGTTTCAATTTTTAATGTTTTCCACTTAAAACTGTCTAATTTTAAGGATTGCAAATTAAAATGCTCAATTTTTGAATGCTTCATTTAAAATTATTAATACTATAAAGTTTAACATTGAAATTATTTGCACAGGCAGCAAATGATAAACAAGTGACTTCTGAAAATCCAATTCTTTAAAAAGAGTAAAAAGAAACCAAAATTTGAAAAGTGATAAGTGTAAAATGTTACTCGCTGGCAGGTTTTAAAAACATTATGAAAAATTTTATATTTCTACCTAATTCGAAAGTCATTAAATTGAATTTTATGTATAAAATATTTTTATTTTATAGAACTCATCTTCAAGACAATCACCAATCCAATTAGAAGATTTTCGAAATATAGCAATTTGCTGCATCGATTTGCATTAAAGAAGGTTAGAAACGAAATGTATAGGTTAGTAAATTACTTTTACGAAACAATGGAGTATCTGACTTTATTTGCTTATTTTAATGGTTGACAAATAAGTATTACACACAAAATCAATAAGAAATTTTTCAAGTCATGTACGTCAACATTAATAATAATGTTAATCATGTTAATAATAATAACAGAAGGTAAACCCAAAACAACGTAGTGAACGAAACGCGACGTATAATCTAACATTGGTGCAGAAATAGAATATATAACGATTAAATAGTATTATAAGTAACAAGATTAATGTTTTTTTTTTTCTTACAGAGTTTATAAACAGGTACTGACAAGTAAATGAAGCGCAGTTTGTCTCAGAAACGCATGACATTTTATGACACCGTGCATGCTTTGGATCTCGTGATTATTCGGCCTTATGTTTATTGGAATACTTTTGAGTACGAATGATATTTTGAAATTGTACGAAACAAAGCAAATATTGTGTTTGAAAGATCTATGCCCCTCTTCTGATTAAAATGTATATGTTATGGTTGTTTAGAAACATGTTTGTAGAGTTGGATTTCACTCACCTCTATGTTACAAAAAATGTATTATTGAACTTAACTAATGCCTCGGAGAAAAAATTATGAAATCTTCATGCCTCAAGGGATCAATAATTAACTGAAGGAAAACCGATTGACAGACAGACGCAAATAAACTGGAATGAATAATGACGTTATGACGTGATTTTTACAAGGTCTTTTGATAAATTCCCACAAATCTATGAACTAAGGCATGATCCAACAAACTATGGTCTTACCATGCGCAAGTAAAAAATAAGTCAACCAATCAGACGGCTCCCTAGTACGACCCGTCAACCCTTCCATCTTGGATGGGATTCGGGCGGCGGATTTGAACCGACTGGGGAATATGTATCAGATCGTAAGAAGTTGAAATAAAAAATTGCACTGTAAAAAATAATTTGCCAAAGATAGCATTACAAAATTGAAATAATTCATGATTAGTCAGGGAATAAGAGTGACGTATGTAATATTTATTAAAGAACTTATGAAGTTTTAAAGCATGTTTGAAACTATGTTGGAGTGAAGATATGAATCATTTACTAAAGACTGTGTAGTCTTCTTTCGCTACGTTTCCTCACTGAAAATTCATTTGAAATAATTTATTAAAGGTAATTCCAAGGATTGGATCTTTATCTATCTAACTTCCGATCCGTTATAATAATAAAAAACTTTAAAATGACTTCTTGAAATGAAAGATGTTCCTGTAGAGAAGGTTGCAAATGTGAAATTTTAACTAACTAGGTATTATAAGTACTGAAAAATATTCAAATAAAGTAAATATAACTATTATTTAAGTTTCAATTCTTTGAAGAGAAGCAGAAACGAATTTTTTAAGGTTAATTTCGAGTGATTAACCACCCTAATAGCACGGAACGTGTAAAATGTCCGCCGATTGGGAACGTTCCACTGGAACGTTCCAAACATAAATTACCGTCATTGTTATTACCATCAATAAATATCGCGTAAACCGTGATAGGTCAAAATCGATGTCAGTTTATGATATATGGACATCATATTATAGTATAGTATGTGCGGTACTAAAAACTCAAAAATGACATCCATTTTCACCTATCTCTTACAGTTTACGAGATAATTGTTAATAAAAATAACAATAACGAAAGGTTCCCCTTAGGTCCCAGTAGAACGTCCCCGGAACGTTCCGTGCTATTAGGGCACTACCATTTTTTTATTATAAGATTACAGAATGACATAAGATTACAAAACATTACATGAGATTACTAATTACTAATTTACGACTACTACTAATTTACTACGACTAATTTATTTAAAGAATGGTTGAATTTTAGTAAATCATGACTTATTGTTTAGGAGAATACATTGCGTATAACTTTACTGTTTCCATATTTAAAAATAAGTCAATAATCTTCAAATATATTTATTTATTTAACGATTTTGAGTATAGAAACATTTACTTTAACATTCGAAACAGTAGAGTTGTGAAGAATATTTTTAAATATATAGTAATATCTGATTGTATTCAAAACTAAATTGCCTTGCATCCTTCGAATTTTAAAGAAATAAATTAGCAATATTTAACTGTATTCAAAACTAAATTGCCTTGCATCGTTCAAATTTCACAGAAATAAATTTAAATATTGCACGTTACAATTTCAATTGTTCTATTTAAAACATTTTTTAATTTTCAAGTGAAATTGTTGAATTTTTATGTATGAATAAGAATTAAATAATTATCAATTTTGAAAAATTCGAGTAAGTTTAAGAGATATTTAGAAGTTTTGAAAATATTCCAACTCAATTTACAACTTGATTTGAAGTCTCTTAAAGATTTTGAACGGTTTTATAGCATAAAATATTTTTTTTAAGATTCCTGGGAAAATTTCTAATGATGTTTTGTTTTGAAAACTTAATTTTAGGAGAATATTTTTTAAAATTTAGTTGGTAAATAAGTAACAGTGGAACAGGTAATATTTTAGAAAAAATTAGAGTAAGTTTAAGAGATATTCAGAAAAATAAAAAAATTTATTAAGATTTCTAGGAAAATTTGAAATTAGTACTTATTCTGAATAATTAATTTCAAGATAATATTTTTTAAAAATTCAAATAATTTCCAAAATTGTCAAAAGGGAATCTGCAAGATTATATTTTATTTATCCTGTTATTACTTATGTTGTTTATGTTTTAGTTATGTGTAATTTATTGAGCATTTGAATTACAAAATTTGTCAAGCTTTAATTTTATAAGTATTTAATTATTATTTTAATTTTATTATTCATTTAATTATTTAATTGAGACGGGCGCAGAATAGCACAAGTATGCTTGGACGAAGTTCGGAACAAGGAGACGAGAGGCAATTTGGGAAACTCGAAATGGGAGGAAGAAAGGCAAAAAATGAGGAGGGATCGTGGTATACAAGAAGGGGTTCTAGATTGGTAGAGCATAGAATTAGAGCTATTAGTAAGACATGGAGAAGAGAGATGGAGAAAGATTATGGATTCGAGGTACAATAGGTGGTATATGATGGTCAAAGGGCTAACGGAACCAGAATATTTGCAAAAAATAAAAAACGAAGATAAATGGAGTAGGGTGGTACAATTTAGAATGGGAGAAGGAGTGAGAGCTTGTAGATATTGGATGGAGGAAGAGGACAATCTGTGCAGAGTATGTGGATACGAAATGGAATGATGGGCACATGTGTTAGAAAGGTGTACAGGAGAGGAAGAGGGACAGCTTAGTGTGGATGAGTGTGTGAGATGGATTTTGGATGGTAAGGGGCAGGGAGTGACGTGGTGAAGAAATTGGAAGAAGAAAGAGAAAGCAAGGGAACAGGGCAGAGCCAAACGGGTAATCCTATTAAAGGAAAATAAATTGCAAAAGTTTACTTCAAATTATGGAAAATCTATTTTTATGGTAAGAGGAAACGGAAGCCCTGGAAGATCCCTCATTTGTAAAATTATTAGCATCAAGATTATTGTTATTATTATAAGTAGGGCGAAACATTAGAATATAAGCAGCGGTTAAGTTAGATTAAGGATGGAATGTAAATATATGTACAGGGAGCGGAGGCCCTCAAACCCATAAAAGGGAGAGATTAAATATACATACATACATAATTATTTAATTTAAAATAAAATCTTTTGCGTATCATACAAGACTAGTCAATCAAACAACTAATTTTATCTAATTTTAATTTTTAAAGTTTAAAATTCAAAAGAGTTCCACTTTGAGTGTTTTAATTAGCAGTTTAGTTTTTATAAGTTCAAATGACAACATTGTTACCTTCAAGAGTTCGAATATTTTAATTTCAATGACTGTGAAAAATTATTGTGAACCAGGAATAAGCCGGGAAATCACCAGGAATTTTTTTCCTGGATTAAAACGGCCACCCTGAATTGCCCATTCAGTAGAAAGTTTCAATTGATACCATATAGATAATTGTAGGACGTGAGAATTCATTTTTGATTTTTACAGTTGTGGCAAAAACCAATTTCATATATTTTTCATTTTTTTCAAGGTGGTTTATCATTATATTGATATATTTGTGCAATTCATGAGGGCGACAGAAGGTTATGCAATCCTCTTTTTTATTTCAGCGGTCAAAATACCAACTCCGTAAATAATTCTATACTTATCCCTGGCGGACCGAACGAACGGAGCGGATACGCTACAGCGTATCCTTATAGTATCCACATCGTATCCTCTCCGTATCATGCAAGAAAAACTCATTAAAAAAGAAAGATTAACATTTCACTTGTTGAAATTCGGATTCTACGTGAAATTTTGAGTTAAAAGGTCACAATACCACTTTTATGATGCACTCCTTTGATTATCGCAATGTTAAAAAACTCTTTTTATAAGTATAACTAACTCTTTTATAAGTATAATTTTTTTCACAGCGCGAAAAAAATTGCCGGTTACAAACAGAAAACAAACTCTCATAACCTGCTAAACATACTTTATTCTGTTTACTTTCAAAAGTTGTCTCACTCGCTTTTTTTCTGTGCTTGAGAAGAGGACACGTTGCGCTTGCGCACTTACAGAAGAGTGATTACGACTTACAGGCCTGGCACTTAAAGTGCCGTTGCTCCTAGCAGATCCGAACAAGTTTCGCATGACTTGAATCGACCAACTCGAGATGGAAATTCGTATGCGAAAATTCGTTGTGATTAGGAATAATACATATAGTGTTTTCCCTGAAATGTAAGGTTGTAATCAGACGTTGTACGTGTTATGTTCAAACAACTTGAGTATGTAAGTATAACTTAATTTAATAATTGTTAATGTGAAAGAACTTAAATTAATATTTAATCCAATGAAATTAGGCAGTTTTTATCAAAACAAAATTTCAAACCAATTTTGAAGATTAAATTTGATGCTTTAATAACTTGTCACCAACTCTTTTAACTATTATAATAATAACTTTTATTTACTTTATGTCCTGTGTTCAAAATTGCACAAACAAACACAGTACGTTCCAATTGCCCGATTCGTATAACCCCACTTAATTTCGCAAGAAGCAACTGTAATGGTGGACTCCCATGGCATATGAAAGCAGAAACTCATGAGAGTGAAAGAGACAAATAAATCTATCCGTCTCTTTCACTCTCATGAGTTTCCGCTTTCATCCACTGCTTTCATCTGCCATGGGTAGTGATGGGCACTGCTCGGGCTGACTGTGGTAATACCTGACCTGACCGGTAATGTCCGGTCATGACGGTAAAAGTTGGTAAAACGCGGTCAGACCCAAATATCTCCAACAGGAAAGATTTTTTTATATAAAAAAGTGGTTTAGTTGTTAGGAAATACCCTATGCTAAACTTGTACAAAAAGTTTTTCGGTTCTAAATGTTCCAGTTATTCTCAAAGTTATAAAAATGCGAAAAAGCTGAGCATAGCAGACGACACTTTTGACAGTTTCACGCGAGTTTCGAGGGGAATTTGAAAATGACACTTTACAAATCGACAAATTACATTGAAAATCTGTTGCATTTATTAAGTAATATTTTTAAATTAATATTTAGTAGTATGCTAAGTTATTTTGAATAAAATTTCAATGAATATGCCACTTAAATATTAAGTTAAGTACTGTGTATCGTATAGGTTATATTCCCTAAATTAAAATACTGTTTTTTTGTCTTTAAATAACATAAAATTGATATCTTATTATTATGAATTTAGATTTATGAGTAATTTTTGTAAATAATGTATTATTTGTTATTACTTGTATTGTCATTGTTCCCATTTTTAATTATAATAATTGCCTTATGGAATTTCGTCACATATAAATAATAATAAATAATAAATTATTTACACAAATTACTCATAAATCTACATTCATAATAATTAGATATCAATGTTATTTTATTTAAAGACAAAAAAACAGTATTTTTATTTAGGGAATATAACCTATGCGATACACAGTACTTAACTTAATGTTTAAGTGACATATTCATTAAAATGATATTAAAAATAACTTAGCATACTACTAAATATTATTTTAAAAATATTACTTAGTAAATGCAACAAATTTTCAATGTAATTTGTAAAGTGTCATTTTCAAATTCTCCTCGAAACTCGCGCGAAACTGTCAAAAGTGTCATCTGCTATGCTCAGCTTTTTGGAATTTTTATTACTTTGAGAATAACTGGAACATTTAGAACCGAAAAACTTCTTGTGCGAGTTTAGTATAGGGTATGTCCTAACAACTAAACCACTTTTCTCTATAAAAAAGCCTTTTCTGGTGGAAATATTTTGGTCTGACCGCGTTTTACCAACATTTACCGTCATGACCGGTCAGGATTGGTCATGACTGTGAAATACCGAGCAGCGCCCATCACTAGCCATGGGAGTCCACCATTATTCTTCAAAATTGCACAAACAAACACAGTATGTTCCAATTCCCCGATTCGTATGTAGCGCATGCGAATTTTGTTTCTTTTCCCTTTGAAACTTGCGCTCTATTGGCTATAAAGCTTTTTCGAAATGCGGCAACACTGCTTGTATGTCGCATACGATAATTCTCGCATACTCATCTCGAACGGTACTCAAGAATAGTATTTTAAACTCGCATGCGAATCTGATCATGCGAGAATTCTCGCATGCGATATTTGTCGCACGATTTCAAGAATATGGGTAGAGTTTCCCACATGTTACAGTCAAAATGTACCTGCAATCGTGAAAAAATAAGGTGCATTTCGGACTTTTATTACATTATTTGTTGAAAATTAAAATCTTACCTCACAAACAGCTGATTTCGAGTGAAGTATCTAATAATCTCGATTAATACTCTCCATCCATAATTGCTTAAACTTAGGATCGTTTGGGATTTGTCTTGAGTAAAAATCTTGGCCAGAACTATTACGGCAGTAGAGAATGCAACACGACACTATTGTTTTTTCATTAAAAAAGTGTATTTTCATAACAAACACTGTATGAAAATATATGGCACATAACCTTTTCTTAAAGTTTTGCTTCTTCTTTGTTTTTGGCTTTTTGATTAAAGTTTTGCTGAGACATCTAGAATACTTTAAATGTTTCGCGCTTCGCTACGTATTTCCGATTCCGGTTTCGCGTCGGCTAGTGGAGGGGGTAACGTGACACGACTCTCCCTAGAGAAACTCTAACCAGGGGTGCTATTCTTGAGTTCACTTGACGGTTTTTCGTATACGAAAATAGTCGAGTAGTATGAAATCGGTATTCTCGAGTCGTTCGTTCGGTTTCGTATACGAAAATTTTCGAATACTTTCCAACGAGTGGGTTAGAGGCATTCGAAACTGAAAGTCGTATGCGAAAGTAGTAAAATCTGTGAAAGTGGGAAGCATCATGGTGGCAGGTGGAGAAAGATATAAGGAATAACTTAACCTAATAAAACTTATAGAATTCTGCTGTCATGTAATCATGACGTTACGAGACATATTTAACGTAAACGTTATTGAGCTGTTAGATGATGCAGCAAGACATGCATATAATAGAATGGGAATTCATAAACGTGATGATCCTTTTGAGTTACATGTGAAAATATTTGTATAAATATGATATATATGTCATGCCCGCAAAAGTATCGGATAGGAATTCCTTCTGAACCAATCCGAATCATTCCGGAATTTGTATTCGAACCAATCCGAAAAAATTTCTACATTTCGTTCGACTCAAATCGTTTAAAAATTAATCCGACTCAATTCGGTTCAATCTGAACTCCAAAACGAACTAAAGTTTCAATCCAAATGAATCCGAATCAATCCGCAGTCGGATTTATATCCACTGAAGTTTCAATCCGAATGAATCCGTGTTCGGATTGAATTGGATTCATTCGGATAGATAATCGTTTTAGGTCAATCCGAGTTCGGATTCATTCGGATTGAAAATTTGGTTCGGATTTATTCGGATTGAGTCGGTTTAATTTTTGACCGATTTGGATCGAACGAAATGTAGAAATTTTGTCGGCTTGGTTTGAATTAACTCAGATTGGTTCGGATACAGATTCTGGAATGATTCGGATGACTTCGGATTGGTTCGGAAGGAATTCCTATCTGATACTTTCGCCAGGGTGAAAACACAAGCTGCTCATTTCACATGTGCGATCATCACTACAAATAACTGCAAATGTTTAAATGCCTTGAACTTTAGAATGCGCGGCAAAATGATATATGTTTCAAGCTTACTTCTCTACTCAGCATATGATTGGCCGATTCACTACTTTGACATATCGGCAACGTCGCACTACACTTCGCATACGACTTCGCCTTCGAAAAACATCGAGTGGCGTTCAAGAATACCAACCGCACTCGACAATTTTTCGTGTACGAAACTACCGCTCGAAAATTTTCGCATGCGAAAAAAAGTCGAGTGAACTCAAGAATAGCACACCAGAGATATGTCACGCCAGCCATTCCAGTCTATTGAGTACGGCCGCGGAAACAGCCTGGCGCCATCTGTTGCCTAAACGCGGCGATTTTTTAGGGATGAATTCCACTTGTTTACATGCGATTGAAAATAAATAAATTTTTACTGAAAATAAGAGTTTAACTATCGGATAACGAGAGTGTCTGTAGGAAAACTGACAAAATCTCGATTTAGGGGAAAAATCTTTTGCTCTAGTTTATTAAACGGTTTGACCGGAGTTGATTTTTGAATTTCTCTGTCTATGACGGACCTCCTATCGGATTACAAATATCACATAAAATATGTCAGTACTCTTGTTTTTCGAAAAAGATATCAAGACAAACTATTGTGTTAATTGGATAAGTAATATTATATATATTCGCATATTTATACGATCTATTATTTTTGTAAAAGTAAAGCTAGTTGTCAGATTTTGAGGTTAGAAAGTTTAATTATCCCAGAATATTTATGGAATATATTTTATTTTAATTTAAATGAAGTTGAGTTTTTTATTAGTTGTCTTGAGTTACAAGTGAAGCTTTTTTTTAACAATTCGCTATGTCATGTGAAAAAACTTTTTGCTTATGTTTGTTGATTATGGCAGAAGCGACAGAAGACAGAACGCAGTCAAAAAGCTAGGGAAGGCAATTTACATTGTTGTGTGGTGTTAGGAAATTTATAATTATAATTATAGATTTCCCTAATACTTCTCTTTATGTTACAATATATTTTTTATTTAATAAACACCTGTAATTTAACGTCGTATGGGGGTTAATTAACAGACGTTTGTCTGTTAACGCACTGAATTTTGCTTATTCCATTCACTTTCAACTCCTGCACTCTCACCATATGAATTACTGCTAAACTTTTTCCCTTATTGAGTGTTTCAGGGTGAAAATCGATAGAATGACTTATAGCTTGAAATAATGTTTTAATTAAAATATTCATCATCAATCGACTTGTTGACATTCGGCCGGTAATTTTTAAGGTTATGTATCAACGAAACTAGAACGGGTTTAACTGGAATGAAAAGACAATTTTTTCACGAAATCTTTTTGCGAGAAAGTTCCCTCTTTTATTTTGCTTCGTTTTGAAAAACGTTATATACGTTTTAAAGCAATCATTTATGCATTTATTATATTTAAAAACAATGCATACGTGCTATCTTATGTAAATTTCAAATTTCTATCCCTAAAAAATTTTCGGCTTTGGCCGCCGCGGGCGCTGTCTGTCATATCCGGTAAATATCAAGGTCATGTCCATACTCAATAGGAAGTTGGTTCCCAGCTTGACTCAGCGGAGAAACAGCGAAACTGTGGCGCTGATCGCCTTTCGCCAAAATGTTGTGTTTAAATCGTTTAAATTTTGACAAGACTCATAAGTGTCAAAATAACCAAAATGGACGTGTCAACATCCGATGTCAAAATATAACCTTTGAAATCTCTTTACATGAACCCGCCTAACGTCACAATTTTATGAAAAGCTTTAAAATTTTTGCTTTTTTTTGGATAAATTCCCTCTGTTCTTTTACACGTAACTTATATATGTTTAATTCATAATTACCAAATCAGATGCTTATATCGCGTTAATATTTTATAAATGTGAATATAATCGAAAAAATGCATGAATTCTAATATTTAATTTAAATTTAAACATGATAATTGGGCGATCAGCGCTGCAGTCTCGCATTTTTCCCGCTGAGTCAAATTGAGAACTATAATCATAATAATCGTGTCATGCCCCCCCCCCCCC
>CAKNYM010048905.1:121737-136718 GCA_932195095.1 Andricus curvator
CCCAGATAACAAAATGCGAGCAATATGAGACGCATTATGCACGCACGTCGTGCCGATCAACACGCACGAGATGCACTCACCAACGCAGACATATGTGTCATAAATTGAGACGCATATCGCTCGCATGTCGTGCGGGTCACGCGTGCGACGCATATCGCTCGCACGTCGTGATTAATTATGCTCTAAAAATAATAAATTATGTAATATTAATATTTTTATACGTCCAATAAACCAAAGAGCCCATTTTGTCGGTCGTAAAATCTGGGAAAAGTCAGTAAATTATTTTGCTTTACCATAAAAAAGATAGGTTAGATTTATCTTACTGGTTATATATTTTTTCGATTGTACTTACCACAAGTCTATTAATTTTCGGAATACCGGATATAAAACACGATAGTCACATTTTTCGGCAGATGCCGAAAAAACTCTTTTACTGACTTTTACAAAAACCAACGATGGTCAGGCGTCATCAAGTTGATAACGTGTGTGATAGCGTGTGTGAACAGTAGACTGTCGTGTAGAAGGAAAACGAACCTGACGAACGGAGACGGAGATAATATATATTACACGACGCGCCACTGATCCGCGCGTTTTACATATATTCAAATTCGCACATATACTAATTCTATGTGATTTTGATGTCGGAAATTAAAATTTATGTGAACATAAATTAAATTTTTAACTGCATATCATTTTTAATATTATTCGATCATTCTTCATAAATATTACAAATTAAAAGTGCAAAGAAAAAATAAATTTCACTTAAAATTTATTTGCGATTAGAATTATTGAAATTTTTTAATTTATACCAATGCATGTAATTTAAAAACAAGTTGAAAAATAAATTCAATTGATTAAGAAATTTTTTTAATATAAGTTAATTTTCACGCATCTTCATGATGACGAAATGCGACTCATAAAGCTCGCAGCATGTGCCCATGTTCCGTGCTAGCGAAATGCGACTCATAACGCTCGCAGCTAAGTGACCATCATATATTGCTGGCGAGATGCACGCGTTCTCGCACGCATTGCATGAGAATCACGAAATGCGGGTGACGTGTGTCGCACGCATTGTTATCTGGGCCTGCCCATGACAGTTCAGTTTCCTTATTATTCCTTCGTGATCATCACGAAGGAATAGTAAGGAGCAGTATCCCTGTAAGTCGGGAGTGGAACGAGTGACGTCCAAGAATTCGTTAATGCTTGCCACGAATGACAACTTAAAAGCCAGACCGTGCACATGCGCACTGGCGTTTGCCATGTCAACGATGTCAACACGCGTTGGAAGTTTCGAAATTGTGTTTTGAATATTTCTATGCGCTGCCGGTTTAGTATAACACGTGACTGCGAAAACAGCTCTGCGCATGTTCACGATCTGGCTTTTAAGGGTGCTTTTACACCTCTGCATGTATGCACGCGCGTACGCATGAATTTGCAAGCGGTCATTCCAACCTCCAATAAATCTAGCAATATGTCAGTTATCTTTTAGTAATTTTCTACTAATGTAAAATATTACTATAGAATTACTATAATATTACTAGATTTATCGGAGGCTGGAATGACCGCTTGCAAATGCATGCGTACGCGCGTGCATGCATGCAGAGGTGTAACAGTACCCTAAGTTGTCATTCGTGGCAAACATTAACGAAATTTTGAACGTCGCTCGACCCACCTCTGCTCACCAAACACATGTGGCGTTTACGACAATTCGCTCAGGGCGCAGTCCCATGGAGGTAGATTCGTAGAATAGTGGAACAGTTTTGACCAATGAAGTGCCTGCACAAGCTCTAGCAGTCACCTCAATGGTCAAAACTGTTCCACTATTCTACTAATCTACCTCCATGGGACTGTGCCCTCAGAGCTCGCTCTGAGCTGGAAGGGGAGCTCAACCAATGAAATTTATGAGACTGCATGGCCGTCAGATTATATCTGTTACGTCGGCACCTTGACCGAAATAGCCGACACAGTGCCTGAATATTCGAAAACCAACGATGGTGATCAAATGTTCCTTTTACTCGGGATCGCGGCTGCAAACGGCCGTTGAAACGACCTCCTGAACATTGTACAAGGTAGCAAAATAAAACACAAAACACAACGATTAAAAGTTGAAAAATGACATATTATTTATTCAACCCAGATAACAATCGTGCGGCGCACGCTTCAAGCACGCGTGCGAGTCGCACGATGCGACCCATATCGCACGCAAATGGCAAGCACATTCCGCGATAGAGTGACGGATAAATGCGTGCGTGCACAATGAGGCTCATTCAGCCATCACTCACATTTCGTCGTAGTCCTTGCTGAATAAATATAAAGAATATGTTAATAATATTTTTTATTCATCAAATTCGGTTCAGTTGAATCAAATTAATATCGTATTTCAAATGATTTATGTATTTATCTTATTTAAAATGATATGTGTACCTGTATTGTGCATGCGCAATTGTCAAACTTCACGGTTCACCGAACATCGTTGCCGTCAGTGAGGTTATGTGAGCGTCATGTTGTAGTGTACACTAGTGCTTTTCCAGTAGTTAATTGTTATAAAATTTCAACGAACTCGATCATTGCGATATTATTTTCCGTATATTTGAGCCTTAATTAATGTTTGCGTGCCACGAATTGTGTTAAAGAAACTAGTAAGTAAAGAAAAATATAAATATATTTTTTCGTTTAAATGGCAGAAAATTAAAAGTTAGGTCAAATAAAATCTCACTTTTTCCACGTGTATATATGAAAAAACATAAAAAAGCATAAAATCATTTGCAGTTTTAGCATGCCCTTGTAGAAAGAAAGGATAGACACGATTGGGATCGTTTAAAAACCATCTTTGCAGTAGGGATGCACTTCATCGACACGCGTGCGACTCGCACGACGTGCGACGCATATGTCACGCATATGCGGACACATCTGTTTGGTGAACTGCGTGACACGCGTGACGATTTATTCGCACTCATGCCTGCACCGTGCGTGGCACCGTGTGCGCATATTGTTATCTGGGCAAGTTATGTTGAATTGTTCATTTAAATTAAGAGCCACGCACTAACAAATATTTCACTGAACCGGGAGATTCTATGAGACAAAATTGTCTTTTAACCTTTCAAAGGAAGTGAAGTGAACTAAACGAAAATCGACGAAAGACTGCTGTTGCGCGTTCTCGGTGGCTGCGCTACCCCGTGAAATCGCTGGGTCAGGTCGAGTTGAGGGCGGCGATACACCCCCGCTTAGCCAATCGCAGTTCCGAATCTATCCCCTAAACAGTTTTCTTATTTTAACGCAAAAGGCCCACGGAGCACAAGTCACGCCCTATGAGTCGCTGGAGTGGGAAGGTCGTTCGGTAACAGTTTTCCGAGGTACTTGAGAAATTCGAAACAAGACCCCGTTTTTTCTACATAGCCGGAAGGGTCGAAGCTGCGTAGCCAAGGCCCCTCGGTGGGTTAATCTCAAACACGTGTGGCAGTATTTTAAGTGGTTGTCGTAAGAATTAACTGAGATTTTTGGAAAAGCTATAAAAATAAGGACCGAACTCTGAAAAGAACCAGGGACCAATTTTGAGTTGAATAGATTTCCTGTCATTTTTATTACATCGGAAAGTTGAAAGGTTTTAAAATTGAGGGTGGTCTGTTTCGAATTTCACAAGTTTACAACTTGCAGATGTTTATTTATACGATGTACGTGACTTGCCCGGATATTTTAATTTTCTACGGTTCGCTTCGGTAAACTATAAATCTCTGTTTCTGGAATTTTCAAAGACGCACCGTGAGAAAGAGACTTAGTGAATTTCTCCAGAAAACATATTTTCTTTCTACGTTCCTAAATATTCGCTTATAATAATCTAAATATCTCGATAAACGCGTGTATTTCAGATTCCTATCAATTCAAATTAATCGCGCTGGTCGGTAAAGTAGTAATTTAGTATACCTGCGAGCGCTGCTTACGCAATAAAAATCAAACGCGTGTCGCAACACGTTACATATCCTATAAAGAGGTTGAGCTTACTTACTAGCTAGTAATTTTCTGGTAATTTTCAGAACGGTAAAGATTTGAAATAATTCAAATGAAACAGAAATTCAGTAAATTGATTTATTTATTTTAATAAAACTGTTTAATTAGACAGAATAATTATTAATAATTATTAATAATTATTGACAATAAGAAATTACATGACAACTCCTCTCTGTACCTCGAATAAATATCTCCTAATAGATAGAAGTAAGGAATTAAAAGACACGCGCGATCTCCGACTGCCACACGTGTGATCTCGACCGCGAGCATAGATAAATTATGACTCACGTAAAGGGTTGAAGCGACAAGGCGCCCTTCAGACGCCGTAAATCTCGTTCTATAATTTTTTTAGCTTGAAATGCATGGGCGGTGCTTAACGAGATTGGCTAATTAAACATTAAATTATATGACGGCAGCAATTTTATTGGCTAGAAGGACTATTCCCACCTTTTTTGGTACCAAAACCGAGATTATAAATATATGTGCAGAGCATCGAAAATGTCAGATAATTGTATCTCGCCGCATTCTTTCCAACATTAAACCTGCGACACTCGCGTCTCTGAGTTATTGTACTTGAATTGGACTTAGAATATTTTTATAAAACTATCGAATAAAATTCTAGTCCACATAACATAAATCACTCCGGTAATTCGGTATGGTTCGCCTTGGTCGACTTTTGTCGAGTAAATACTTGAAAGAAGTGCGAATAAAAAGTATTTAATTAAAAATGATTTAATTAAATAAAACTATTAAAATGTCAAACCCGGATCAAATCTTATTCCATGAGAAATTAAACATGGAATCTTTGTGAAAATGTTTAAACATTAATCTGAAATTAAATAAAAACAGTTCATTTGTTCTCTAAATAATTTTGTGCAGTGTTAATCATTTATTTTGAACCTCCACCAGTTCGCGCGGTTAGTGATTTTTATCACTCACGTCGGCAACGAATCCAGAGAGGATGTTCTACATTATTAATCTCCAAATCGACAACAGCGCTGGAGACGTAAAAAATTTGGTGACAGCTTGTGTGGGATTTCGCCGAACCGTGGGAACTACGTCACTGGTTCAGTAGACCAAGTTCAAGGATATTCGCCTGACCAAGCGCGGGACTCTTCTACTTGTTTTTGATTCAGCTAAACTTGTCATTCACTATGGATGGTCTCCAGGCTTGGAAAAAGTTCATGCATCCTAAAGGATGCAAACGTGTTTACCTGGAACCACCAACAAGTCGCAAGAATAAACCCCAAGGAATGCAAAAATTAGATGATTTTCTTCAAAAATTACAACAAGAGAAACGAACCACAATTCTTGAGAACAGAGTTATTTCTACTTCGCAAAATAAAAATAAGTGAAAAAGTGAATTGAACAAATTCGTATGCAAATAAAATTTTGAAAAAGAAATTTTTTTTTAATTTTGAAAGAAAAAATTTTAAATTTTGAAACAGGAAGTATTTGAATTTTGAAAAAGACAATTTTTGAATTTTAGAAGAGAAAATTTTTGAATTTTGAAAAAGAAAATTAAAGACAATAATTTGCAAATTAATTTTTTTTGTTTTTTCTAAAAATTTTGAAATAAGTGACAAAACTAAAAATGTTGGATCCAAGTCCATTTTTGATGAGACTAGTTGAAGTTCTTTCCGATCCGGATTTTTCGCAATTCCAAATTTGCCGCATCTACGATGATGGAGAAGGATGGATCTGCATTGAAGTTTATCTCCGTGAAAGATATTTTAAATTCTGTATCTCACCAAGTTATATGCCTGCTGGTTTCCTGGAATTAGAATATTTCAGAATGAATTGAGAAACAAAAAGATTTTAAAATCTGAAAAAGGAAAAATCAAAGTAATGTTTCTTACTGAAAACGAAAAGGCTTTTCTATTTAATTAAACACGTTCAGTGAAGCCGGGGGTGGATCGAGTAGCTTTTGGCCCACTGGTGCGTGTGAATGTTAAAGTGAAAAGTTTTTCTTTATCAAAAGCCGCAATTCTCTATCAGGGTTTTGGGGTGGTTTTTCTCCTGATAGCAGAGGGTGTTGTAAAATTGCACCAGAATTGTTTATGATTGGAAGAGACCACTAGGCATTCCTCTAACAATCATTGGCTTAAGGATTTTCATTATATATACCATTAAACCATTTCCCTTTCAGGGTAGGCGTGACACTACCCGATTCGGGTAGTGTTTCTAGGTTTTTCTTGTAGTTATAAATAACTACAAGTGTGGGCTCACCACACCCACGATGTGCCAACAGCACTCATGTCAGTATTCTTGAATAGTCACCCATCCAAGTACTAACCGCGTCCAACGCTGCTTAACTTCAGTGATCTGACGAGAACTGGGGTTTTCAGCGTGGTATGGCCGTTGGCATTGATTTGAAAAATCCTAATATTTGATCATCGTTCCTGATTACGGACCCGTGAAGGGTTACCTCATCGTTGGAAGGGCTGTGAAAGGGTACTCATCGAGGGACTTCCACAGTCGCAGAATTTCGACAATTTTCCGGAGGTCTACCAGATCTTCCAGTGGAACTTCAGCTCGAACGTCCAGATCACACAAGAGGACTTAAAAAAAAAATTGTGAAGTGATTTTTCTCGCTCTTATTGTGTATAGTCAGAATTTAAATGTTTTAAAAATTTGTAAATTTTTTTCATAAGGCGAGAAAAAGTGTTAGCATAAAGTGCAAAATTGGATTATAATTTCAAGTAAGTCCTGGTCTAAAAGAATTGAAAATGCCTAAATTGCGTGCGAAAAAGAGGGCTCGGGATAGCGATCCCCCGCTCTCGTTTAGTCACGAAACTGAACCTTCAGGTTCAAGAAATAAAAGAAAATTGATTAATAAGGGTCCTGTTGATCCGGATGCAGTGGCTGAAACTTCCTTGATAATACAAACTCTACCGTCTTCCCAAAATTCTGTAAGAAGTGATATAAGTGCATCTGTAACTTCAGATCTCGGAAATTCTTCCCTTTTGACAAGACATGAAACACCTGTTTACCTTCCCACTTCCCTATCAGAAAATGCAATTGCTTTGACCGGAACTCGTGATTTTAGTAAAATCTCCAAAATAGTTCAAGGGATGATTCCCTCCTATGATGGAAAAAATATGTCCATCACTATGTTTGATGATCATTGTAGAGCCGCACTTTCACTAATTGACCCTTCTGATATTTCTTGCTTAACCATGCTAATTAGAACAAAAATAATTGGAGAAGCGAGAAAACATACCCAGGATAGAAGAGGGATCACTCTTGATGAAATTTTGAGAACTTTAAATCAAATCTACTCCCAAAATGAAGACATAAGTCAACTTATGCAAGATTTAGCTAACGTCAAAATTAAACCGGGTGAAACTGTTCCAGAATATGGAGCACGAGTAAATCTGACTCTGAATATATTAGTTTCTCAAGTTTTGGAAAATACTCCAGGGGAAGAGGGTATTGGAATGTGTAAAGCTTACAGAACTACAGCAATCGGAAATTTCTTACGCGGTTTAGATTATAATATTTATTCCCAGATAAAAGATAAAGAAATAAACACACTAGACAAAGCCATTGCACTCGCGAATCAGGAGGATCTTAAATTTAAGAGTTGGAGGAGAGTAAATATGGGAATGTCAGCACCCGACGCTGCTTCAAGTTCTAATGTAGCACAAAACCCGAAACCGCTATTTAATTCAAATAAAGAATAGCACATTTGCGAACAGAAAATAAATTCGAAGATAGAAATAATTGGATTAGCAAGATAGAGTGTTACTATTGTAAAAAGTTAGGACATTTTAAAAGAGATTGCCCCGAATTGGCAAACAAAGAATTTGTAAAGGGCAGAGAGGAATTTAGTTGTCATTATTCTCACAGAAACAATCATACGTTTAAAGATTGTCGAATCCATAAAAAACACTCTTTAGAGCGTGAGCAATTAAAACAAAAATTTCGAGATCAAAAATCAAGAAATGAATTATTTCAGAAAAGACCGGAGTCTGTTAAAACAGATTCAAATAAAAGAGTCATTCTTAGACTCAGGGAATTAGGGGAGGATGGACCGGCCCCTACAGTCGAGCTGGAAAATTGAGCTTTTCTTTTCGGGAAATGTGTTTTCATGATTGACACTGGAGCCAGTGTCAGCTTGATGAAAGGAAATAGATTGAAACCTTTTGTAAATGTAAATCGGAAACGAATATTCAATTTAATAGGAATTGGCAAAAACATGATCCCTACTCTTGGAGGGGTTAGGTTAATGATAAGAGGACTTGAAACCACTTTCCAGATAATTCCACAAAATTTCCCTATACTTCAGGATGGAATTATAGAAATAAACTTTTTGACGCAACATAGAGCAGTTATAAACTTTTCAAATGATCAACTTTCTATAGGTGAGGATCGTTTCCCTTTGCTTTCTCATGTTAGCGTGCAAATACCTGCTAGGACAAAAAAGTTATTTCATTTACCTATAATTGAAACTCAACTTAATGAGGGATATGTTAGGAAAATTCCGTGTGGACCTGCAATTTTTGCTTGAGAGGCTTTAGTTCTTAATAAGAATGGAGAAGCGAATCTATTTATTATAAATTCTACCCCGAAGAATGTTAGTCTAACTATTCCCCCTGTAACACTTGAGGAATATGACGTAATAGCACCTTTGAATCGTTCAAATGGGAATTCATTTTCGACCGACAGCCAGAAAAATTTATCATCGCGATTTACGAAAATTTTGAAGGTTATGGATTTATCAGACTTGAATGATGAAGAACAGGGAAGTCTTCTTCCCATTCTTTCAGAGTACTCCCCTCAGTTTTTTCCAGAAGGTGACCAATTAGGCTCTACAAATGTTTTATCTCATAAAATAATTACTACAGATGAAACTCCAGTAAATACCAAACAATATCGTTATCCTCCCATTCACAAGGATGAAATACAGAAACAGACTAATAAATTATTGAAATCAGGAATAGTAAAACCCTCAGTTTCTCCCTACAATTCTCCTTTGTGGATTGTACCCAAGAAATCAGATTCCGAAGGAAATAAAAAGTGGAGGATGGTCATAGACTATCGCTCTTTAAATGAGAAAACAGTTGGTGACGCTTATCCGCTTCCCAACATAACTGACATTTTGGACCAACTTGGTGGAGCTAAGTATTTTTCTGTCCTAGATTTAGCATCAGGTTTCCATCAGATTCGATTGGATCCTGCTTCTCAGCAAAAAACGGCTTTTTCAACACCACATAGACACTTAGAGTTCACCCGAATGCCATTTGGTTTAAAGAACGCACCTGCGACTTTCCAAAGGATAATGGACTGTGTACTCACGGGTCTCCAGGGTTTTTAATTATTTGTTTATATGGATAATATTGTAGTTTATGCTTCTTCATTGGAAGAGCATTCTCGGAAATTAAGAGCTCTTCTTGCTCGACTAAAATCTGCTGGATTGGCTCTTCAGCCTGAGAAGTATCATTTTCTCAAGCGTGAAATTGCTTATTTGGGACATATGATTTCTCAGGACGGAGTCAAACCAGACCAAAGAAAAATTTCAGCTGTGAAACTTTTTCCCGTCCCAAAAGGAAAAAAGAATATTAAGCAATTTCTTGGTTTAGTGGGATATTATAGGCGATTTATTTCTGATTTCGCAAAAATAGCTAAACCTCTGACTTTGCTTCTCAAGGATAATGTTGAATTTATTTGGACTTCTGACCAACAGGAAGCTTTTGAAATTCTCAGAGATAAGATATGTACTGAACCGATATTGCAGTACCCAGATTTTAAGAAACCATTGGTTTTGACCACAGATGCGTCTAATTACGCACTTGGTGGAGTTTTAAGTCAGGCTCCTATAGGACAAGATTTACTTATCGCTTTTGCATCACGCACCCTTCAAAGTGCTGAATTGAACTACTCTACTATTGAAAAGGAATTGCTCTCCATTGTTTTCAATGTAAAGCATTTTAGGCCTTATCTTTTTGGGCAGAATTTTACTTTGGTAACAGACCACCGACCCTTAGTTTGGTTGCATGGGCTGAAAGATCCTGTTTCAAGATTGGCTCGATGGAGAATAAAGCTTAGTGAGTATGATTACACTATTGTGTATAAACCCGGAAAAATCAACTCAAATGCTGACGCTCTGTCAAAAATTCCTCAGAAAGAAATTAATCCATGGAGCCAAACACCAACCCGGTAAGAAAGCTTGCATTGAAAAGTATTCGGAAATTTCCTGTTCAATGGTAACGTGACAATTCTTGATTCCTTTTCGATACCGTTTTTTCCTCGCGTTTTGAATCCCCATAGCAGTAAAAGTTATCTCTTAAACTGAATCCTTTTCTGTACTCGGTGGTGACAATATTTTTCTGAATACTTTTGGATACCCCAAATTGACCATAATATAGAAAATTTTTTATCCCTTTTAAATTTCCACATTTCGCTGTTCTTATTTACTGTTTTTCGAATAATAATGAGGTTAAAAACATTTGAAAATACAGTATTAGTCATTTTATGTTGTCAAGATTGATTACTACACCGGTAGCTGTGATGAAAACTAAGTTTTTAAACTTTTTTATTAGTATTTTATATATTTTTAGTTGATCAGATTTGAATAAAGCGAGAGTTTTATGTTGAAGTGATGTATTTTTATGCACAATCCTAGTATATTTTGGAATGTTTATGCTTTTGAAGCGTCTTCTAATGCGTTAGACGAAAATCGTGTTTTTAATTTATCTCAGGTTACGTTTGACAGCTCCGATCGGCTTTGAAAGGGATTGGAATCTAAATATTTTTCTACCTAATCTGGGATTCAAAAAAGCAGGACAGAAACGGCATTCCTAGGTACTGTAATTTTTAATACATTTGAATGCAAGCCTTCTTACCGGGAAATTAACTGCTACGATTACTGCAGGTCGTACGCATGTAGGTATGGTTGACGCTCGCAGAGATGACGATGGCAATGAAGATCTAGGGGTAGTATTGGAATGGTTATTTTGTATGACTCTCGTAAGGAAAGAAAAAGAAATTGAGGGTGAAACTCAATTGAATAATCAGGGACCTCGTTATCAGTGCGATACGCTTTGCAATGAAAGCGGACCCAAGCTCGGAAGAGATAGGCAATGTGAGTCTGATGGTTCCGAGTTTTTGGGCCTTTTAAATAAAATTTTGCTTCAAAATCCGAAACAAGTATCTAGCCTACGTCAGGATCTGGTGCCACTTTCACCCCTAACTTGGGCTAGATCCCAGACAAGCAATGCCTGGAGTGAAAATCCTATTACGAATATACGTACTGTAGGTGAAATCGAAGAGAGTTCTACAGGTTCCTGTATGGATATCCCGGTTAACCAGATCTTAACTCTGGAAAAGGACTGTATATCTTAAGTAAAGATAAGATATATTTTGGAAAAGGGCATATTGCGCATCTAATATCTGCAGATGGATATTCAGTATCAGAAGTGAATGATAGTCTAGAGGCTAAGGGTCTTTTGCGGATTGAAGATGTCCGAAAAGAAAATCCGAAGCCCGGAGAAACTATCGTTTTCAATCGTAATGGACGATTTGTTTTTAGTCTTGTTGTAAATAACAAGAGGGAGGTCATAATAGTTATGAAGGAACTTTCAGAAGCGGTACTTGCTCTGAAGAAGGCTATGGAAGCTTTACAGATAACCTCAGTAAAGATTTCAAGTAAAGGAAATGATCTAGGTGAGCTTTCTTGGCTCTCGGTAGAACAAACAATCAGGAAACATTTTAGTAACTCAGGACTTTTGGTAGTTGTTTTTTCGGAAGAAATAATCATTCCTCCTAGTAATATGAGAGATGATATAGTGAGAGAATTTAACAAATCAGTAGTAGGTGGGCATAAAAGAATCTCAAAAACCTATTGGAGAGTAAGAGATATCTATTACTGGGAAAACATTAAGGCTGACGTTCAGAGAATAGTAGGATCTTGTACTAATTGTCAGAGAAATAAATTGGAACGAATTGGGACTCGACAACCCATGGTGATTACCGATACTCCAAGGGGACCTTTTCATAAAATCCAAATCGATTTAGTTGGACCCCTTCCAGTATCTTTGAAAGAAAATTTATATATTTTGACGATTCAATGTAATTTTACAAAATATTCTGATGCGATTCCTTTGAAGAATATAGACTCAGCGACTATTCCTTTGGCTTTAGCCGAGGAATTTATTTCAAGATACGGTTGCCCTCGTATAATTCACGCTGATCAAGGATCAAAATTGATCAGTCAGTGTATTAAAACTTTTTGCAAAATTTTCCGTATAAAGAAAATTCAATCAACTGCGTATCAACCACAAAGTTTAGGATCATTGGAACGTAGTCATCAGACATTGATTGACTACTTAAGACAATTTGATACTATTACAAATTGGGACGACTGGCTTAGATTTGCTGTGTTTTCTTATAACACTAGCATACATGAAGCTACAGGCTTTGCTCCTTACACGTTAGTTTTCGGAAGAGAGGCTAATATTCCAAATAGCTTTACTCTTTCAGAATCAGACAAGACCTATCTCGGATACTTAAAGGGACTTTTTCAGAAATTAGACAACATTCAGTCACTAGCTTGAGACCGAATTCAGTTGGCTAAAGAAAAATCTAAACGATATTGCGATCAAAGATCTAATCCCAAATACTTGAGGGAAGGAGAACAAGTGTACTTGAGAGTGAATAAGAGGAAAGACAAATTCGACCCCTATTTCCATGGACCTTATGTCTTCGAAAAATTGTTAGGCGAAAGAAATGCCTTAATCAGAATGGGACCTAATAAAACAAAGATAGTGCACACCGACAAATTGAAATTGTGTGCTCATCCTTTCAGCACCAATAAGGATACACAGAATCCAGAAGTAACAGAAGCTTCTGTAGTAAACCCTAATACTTCAAACTCAGAACTCTTAGAGCAAATCTAAACCCAGACTAAAGAAAATTCATTGAGATCAAAGTAAACAACAAAAATTTAATCAATTTTCGATAAAAGGAACCTTTTTCCATGATGATCTCCTTTTTCTTCTCCGTAGAGATGTTTCAATTTAATTGAAAAATCTTAAACAAAAGAAAAATATATTTCAAACAAAGAAATAATTCTTAGAATTTGTATAATTAATTGAATAAATTAATTATTAATATGAATTACTTATCTGACAATTTAAGTTAACGACCAGTATTGACATCCAAGAATGTTGAAAAGGCAGCTATTAAATACCTAAAAATAAGATTGTAGTAAATTTCATGGTAATATTCACCTATTTGTGAAAGGAAAATTATGAAAAATGAATGCAAAAAATATATGTAGAATAAAGGAAATAAAAATAATTTTTAAAATAAATTGTATTGAATGGTTAAAAAATATTTTTAAAGTGAAATTTACATGATATGATATATCTTTATTTTTATAAACTAGTTCTCGTCCGATCACTGAAGTTAAGCAGCGTTGGGCGCGGTTAGTACTTGGATGGGTGACCATTCGAGAATACTGCGTGCTATTGGCCCGTCGTGGGTGTGGCGAGCCCACACTTGTAGTTATTTACTACAAGAAACTATCCACCTAGAAACACTACCCGAATTGGGTAGTGTCACGCCTACCCTGAAAGGGAAATGGCTTAATGGTATACTTACTTACTTACTTATACTAAGCTTTGAAGTGACTCTAGAAAATTTCAGGATTACTCTAAAAATCTTTAGAAGCCAATTTCAAACAAATTTAGCTTCTTGTTTAAATTATAAATCTTTACCACTTTTACATAATATAGACTATATCTTATAGATATTTAAGAAAAATATTTTTATCTTTATTTTTAACAAATTTAAGTTGAAATATACTATATGTAATCTTACTACCTTTTAATATACAGATATATGTATATTATTTGATTAAAATTATATCATATAATTTAAGTTGAAAAGATATTAAAATGAGAGAACTTATCGATTTAAATATTAACATTTAACAGATTTTAAGTGAATTTACCTTTTTGAATATATGAATAGATTTAAAATTTCGCGCCAAATAAGAGAAGAAAATATACCTCTAACTTCAATTTTCAAAATTTAAAGTTTAGATTAAAATTGTTTATTTTTCCTGAACATAAAATTAAATTATCTATATAAAGTTTACATAAATAATTATTATCTTTTAATTTACAATTTTATCACTTGTATGTTTGAGTTAGGATTTATAAGACAAATATTATTTTTTCTTACATTCCTTTTTCATGAAATTCAAATTTTCATGCCTAAAAATAGACATAACCCCATAAAAATTGATTATTGGAAATCTATGAAAAAGATCTATTAATTAAAATAAATCTTTCAAAAGAAACAAATTATGTTTTTAGAAAATAAATGCATATAATATGTAACGATATATTTCAATGAGAAAATTATTCGTACGGGACCACGCCCATTATTTCAACATTTCACAAAGCAAACAAAATTTAGTCTAATTGATTGTTGGACACCAGGCGCACTTGCGCCAACCGGACTCTCAAAACTCAATGTACTGGGCGTGGGCCAGGTTTATGCCCGGGCTAGCATCAGCCGTTTGGTTAAAGTTGTTGATAGAGGGGAGTGAGTCAGCCAAATGGGGAACTTTTAAGGGTTTTCGAAATACATCTTTCTCGTAAATAAAACACGGATTTCAATTAAACAAGGGGCGTGTACAAATTTTATTTAGTAAGGAATGAGGGGAGGCAATCTACGCGATTTGACAATTTGATTTCAGGCAGGCGGGACCATGCAGTCAGATATTACAATTTTCTTTGTTCAAGACAAGAGAATTCGGTAGCCATTTTACATAGGTTGATAGCTCATGGCCACGCCTGACCTGCTTGAAAAATACCTAACGGGAAAATTTTAGGCGATAGCAGAATAAAACGCCATTTTAGAATTTTATGGTAACGATCCAAACCCAATAATCGACGACAATTTCATAAACAAAAATTAGACTAGAAACTACTACTACTGCAAAAATTAATGAATTACATGCG
>CAKNYM010048905.1:136728-146767 GCA_932195095.1 Andricus curvator
AATAAATAAAGGCTAATTTTTCAAGTTAAAATTTTGCCTTGTTACAAATATAAAAATATAATTGATTTGAAGTTCAATTTTGCCTATGAGGTTCATGATGCAAAACTAATCTTAGGTTGCAGCACCGAGCCGAGTACTAGACCCTCTGTCAATGAGGTACAAATTTCAAGAAAAGAAATTTTGTTTATAAGTATAAAGTGCCATTTATACCTTGTAAACATAAAAATATATATTTTTCAAACTTTTTCATCAATATTTATCATATAGCATTCGTAAAAGGTTGATAAATCCTTTTCTGACTGTCACATGCAAAGTGAGGTTAGGTTTACTATAGTTCACCATATATCCGATTGTATGTATAATTTCCACTAAAAGTATAAAATACCTTCGTATATAAGCACTAAACATACATTTAAAGATTATTTACCCTCATATATTTAATTATAAGCAACCGTATACCTAGTACCATATTTTTTTCGTCTCTCATCGACAGAGGGTCTAGTACTCGGCTCGGTGCTGCCACCTACGATTAGTTTTGCATCATGAACCTAATTTTATATTTCATATAAAACTGACTTAGGTGAGGAGGGGATGCAGATCGAAAACATTACCACATGTGTCAGATTAGTTTTGTTCAAATAATACGATTCTGAATGAATTATTAATACCTAAAAAAAAATATTTAATACCCCAAGGACATGGTTTTGTCTGGAAATTTTTCTCTATAAATTATCTAACAATTTTATTCGCTCTCAAGGGACTTAAAAAATAAAAAAATAAATAAAATGAAGGAAAAAAGATATTGTATTGAGTCATTATGTTGGCAATGCATTCGCTTACGGAAAAGATAATCGAAGGGATTTTGTAAGGACTAGTCGATGTAAACCCCTTACATAGGTATCATGTGAAATGAAAATTTGTTGAAAAAAATTCATAAAAATGAAAGATTCTTTTTGTGTGAAGTTTTAAAAAAAACGTTTGAAAAGACTAAAGGAAGGTTTTTCAATCTTTTCTTTATGAAAAATTGAAATTAAAATGGAAAACGGAGACGAAACCGACTCAGAGGGAGAATATATTTTAAAAGATAACGAGAATATAGCCGAAATTTATCATTTACCCGTTGGAGTTACCTTCTCAGTTGTAAGTACTATTCCTTTTCCTTTCTTCACCTTCTTGATATAATCTCCTTCTTACCTTTATCCTTACAAATTTATAATTTTGTTCAAACAAACAAATAATCCAAGATTAAAGTATATCATTTCTCAAATAATTATTTTCTCCTTCTCTTTCCTTTTGGTCATACTTTTTGTTTATTAATTAAAAAACAATATAAGTTTGTGGGTGATTCTGAACCAATCTATTTAGATTATTACATTTTCCAAATAGGAAAAGAAACAATTCAAAATTTTTAATGTATTTCTAACATTGCTAATATTTAATGCATTCTTTTTTCAAAAATTTTCAATAAAAAGATTTCTTTTAAGAAATTGAGGTAAAATTATTTAGACTTAATTAAAAGAATTCTGAAAATATTCATAAGCAAACCCTGCAGATTGGAACGAATCAAGAGTTTAGTGTCTATTTTAAAAATTGAGATCGAAAAGAAATCTATTTTATCATGAATAATTTTATGCAAAATGAGCATGAAAAAGATTCATTTGTCAAAATAGAAATTTATTCTATTTTGCATGTTAGAAAAACATAATAAAAAAAAGCAATTAACTTAAATTCTGTTGTTATAAAAAAATAAAAAATATTTTGTCAATTTTAAATGACCTTTTTTCAATTTCCATTCTTCAAATATGTTATGGGTTGGTAGAATAAACGGCCTCTGGGCCTGGAGATGTGAGTCTTGTCACTCTAAAGGAAAACTTCCAGTAGGGCACCTTCAGGATGAATCCGTTCAGGACTACCATTATGCTACCTTCCAGGACCTGGCTACACCCAGACTTGTGAGGGCTGCTCCCCCGCTCCCTTCGAAGTTAGAAATATCAGCACATGTTGGGCATGCATGTCAGCTGTAGCCGCAGCCGACTGGGACTTGTCTCACATGAATCCTAATAAAGCAATTCAAGTTAGAATTAATAAGGTCGAGGATATAGGCGAATTTGGACCGTTCTCCGTGCGAGAAGTAAATCCGGACGTAGAACCATCTTATTCACTCTTTTTTTTTGTGAATGTCATCTGGGGACCTTTTACGGAAGCAATGATTGTTTCCATTGAAATTCAGGATGAAGAAGAGCTATGGCAGGAAGTCAACGGACTCTTTAATTTTGAAGAGTCCGGAGATTCCGGGCTCGGGGAGGACGTCCCTGATGTGGAATAGGTTCCTTGACCTTATAAATAAAAGACCCGACCATCTCGCAAAAATTTAGCTAGAGATTTAACATCGCAGGGCATGTGTACAAATGTATAAATGTAAATAGTTGTCCCTTGTCTTTAAGTTAAACTACGGTAACCAAAGAAAATATTGATAAAATATCTTTTTGTCCGACCCCCCTTGAAAACGCGCCATTGCATGCACGTGAGGCAGGCGTAATGTGGCCGCTTCCAGCCCAGTGACGTTCGCACATGCGCACTCAGCCGCCGGGCCAACATGAAACTTTACGCCCGCTACATAACACTTTACGCCCGCTAAATAACACTTTACGTCCACTACATAAAACTTTACGCCCGCTACACATAATTATCTTAATCTTTTAAAAAATTGTATCGCTGAAACCCACAGTCTTCCTTCTGCAAAGTACGCTATTTCTTTCTTTCACGTATAACCTAAAATTGTCAAGTACACCAAACATCCTCTATCTGCTTAACATGCTTGTTTTCAAGAAGGGTAGGACAAAAAGTGTGGTGTGTATCAAGGGCGTACGGCTATTTTGCCTCGTGCGACTGCCGACCTCGCTTCGCTCGGGCGGCAAGTTCACACTCGTAAAAATAGCCTTCTTTAAGCCCTTGATACACAATATACTATTCTTTACGTTTAAAAAGGAATCTCTCAAGTAAATTTATAGGTAAATATATATATATATATATATATATATATATATATATGTGCGTGTGTATGTTTAACTTTTAAGGATTTAAAACAATGTTATGACAAAAAATATATTTTTAATTTTATATGTTAGGTTATAAATTAACCTAAAGGGAAATTGAGAGACGATCTTTCCCTTTAATTAAAAGGGAATTTTTTAAAACTATATATATATATGGATTTACCTTTTAAGATAGAGCTTTTATTTGAGATGCAGCGTTACCATCTTTTTATTTTAATTAATTACAATATTAATCCCTGAATTTCCATTATTGTGAAATTATATTTATAGGCTAGTGTAAGGAACTTATAAGAATTTGGGAAATGTAGTGCAGAAGAATGTGGAAAGTCAGGTTTAGTCTGCCACTGTCCCCTGAACTCCCTCCATAATATATTGTAGGACCGGTCTAGGCGACATGTAGCATAAGGGGCGTTCGTCAGTCTTTCGGCTACCCTTAGCCCGAGTTGTATCGTCTTGGAAACTCTTAGACAAAATAAAGAATACTTCCACGTTGAAAAAGTAACAAAGTGAATTCATTACCCTCACCCTGTTATAAATTGGCGATCCTGCCAGGATAGTGGCAAATGATCCTTTGAAGAATCAGCTACGGCAATACAAGGAATCAAAAGGCCCTATCTTTGATTCGAACCTCGAATACAATCTTGAGAACTACGGTTCTCCCAGAAACGACTCCTGACTTCTCTACGGAAAGTTCGTAAAACAAGGAACCTGTAAGGTATTGGGTAAAATTAAGAGCTGAATTAAGTACGCCTTATTCTACGTAAACCCGATTACCAGAAAGTTCCGTAATAAAAATTTTGGGAACGCAACAAACCGCGGTAAAATCCTAGAGCCTGTGAAACAGCACAGTAAGACTCAGAAAAAGACGAGGAAAGAAAAGCAGCATAGCAGCAATCACGCAGCCAAGTCGGAGATACGTCACCGAACACATCCGAACAGACAAGGACAACGAAGAGAACTACCACCTCCCGTTTGCAGCCGTCGCCGGAAGAAAACACAAAGGCTAGTAGTTATAAATTAAGATAGAGTTTTTAGTCTTCTTTTCAGTCGTCGAACAAATAATTTCAAGTACGAAAAGTTAAGGTGAAGTGAATGTGAAATTAAGGTGAAGCAAAGCATAGAAAAAAAATAAATAAAAATTTTTATATAGGGAACCGTTGGTATACTACGCGTGCGCGCTAGCTCTGCCACCGTTAATAAAAAGAAACTTGAATCCGAATTAACCTTGTATGTACTCCATGTAGACGGATTGTACAAGTGAGGATTATAAAAAATTTAACAACACAAAAATTATAACGCGATCGCGACACCATTTACACCCGACACTCGCAATTAGGAAAAATTATACACGCTGGCGTTTCACGCCTATAGGGAAAACTTATCCACAAATTACGATACACAATCAGAGACCGATAGTTCAGATAACACTTTTCCGAATACCCATACCCACAGATAGGACAACATGAGCTTGCTCACTTCAGACGAAAAACTCGACCTAATCCTGTCTAGGATGGCAGTTTTGGAGGATGTAGTAACAAAACTTACTGTCGAAAACGGCAGCCGGGTTGACGAAATTTTCCGATTAACACGAAGATTGGACATCCCGTCGAAAGTAGAAACAGACACGGATGGAGGTATTATCACTTCCGATAATGACGAGGAAACCGAAATAGAATCCGCTAATCATCGGAAAATAAAAAGTAACGTATAAATGAACGACGAGAATGAGGACAACAACGCGGACGAAGAAAGTAACGCAGAAGGAAACGATAATGAGAACAGCGCGGAGGAATCACGCGAACGATAAGAAAATCGTCCCCTCGTGCAAATAAGACCGACTAGTGCCATCCCTACCAATGCTAGTGAAAGTAACGTGGACGAAGCACGTGAAACTGTGAGACTCCCGAGAGCTCAACCCCCGTGGCTCTGAGACAGCCCCCTTCTGGTACTATTCCCGCTAAGGAAATAATAAGAACCATAAAGACTCTAACAGGGCAGGATGACATGGGGGTAGAAGACTTCATACGATCAGTAAAAAGGGCACGATACAGGTGCTCTCAACCCGACTTGCTGTTAGACTTCGTTTTAGCAGAAAGGATCACACAAAATGCAGAAAGGGCAATTAGGTACTTAGAAATTACCAATTTTAACACTCTTTTTGATGCCTTGAGAAAAAATGTAAATCTGACAGGTTCAGTTTCCGCTCTTAGATCTAAATTAGAAACATGCAGACAAAGTCCTACAGAAACAATACAAAGTTTCAACGGGCGTTTGAGACAGGCCGTGAACGAAGTAAAATATGCAATGCAATCAGAACACACAAATAGCATGGAGAGGAAGATTGCCATCCAGATAGAAGAAAAGGAATCCCTCAAAAGATAAATGCTTAACTTGAGAAGAGAAATCGGACTGCAAGTTAAAGCCCAAAAACCAAAGAGCCTATGCGAGGCCCAGAGTCCGGCTGCAGAGAGGGAGATATGGTTAAAAGAATCTGAACCAGTACGCCCACCAATACAGCCGCCTATGCGGACGCACCCTCGGGGCCCGATGCGCAGTGGCGTATCTTCGGTAAAACCTTACCAAGCACAGGCTACCGGAAACCAAGTATCCCGAACAGCTATACCGAATTCGAAAATGCCGCTTCAACAAAGAATGCAGTTAAATTGCCATAAGTGCGGAAGACTCGGACATTTAGCAGCACAGTGCTATGCTAAAACGCAGAATTTTCAGCTAGGACAGTTCCAAAATCGACCCCCACAAAACCCCGTGAGGAAAGAAAAGGAAAAAGAACCCCCAGGAAATCGAGAACCAAGAGGACGGCCAGAATTATTTAGAATCTCAAGACATGAGTCCCGAAGAAATAAACGAACAACTAGACTACGAGGAGAATGCAGAATTTCAAATATCAGCGGCAGGTTATTATCTATCAGGGATAAACACTCAAATGGACTGATTTACAGCTTACTGGTCGACTCTGGTGCAGCGATTAACCTTATTAAGGAAAAAATATTTCGTAATGGGAAAGGACCGACACTACTCACATTATGCCACTTACAGTAATTACTTTGGAAAAAACATCTTTTTCACATAGTAGATGATGATTTTCCTTTGCCAGAAGCTGGAATCATAGGGTTATCCTTTTTCAACCAATATTCAAGATAATCGATTACGCCTCAGTATCTAATCCTAGAAAACAAAAAATTACCTCTATATGATGATGGACGTTTCATGAGTGGCAACAGAGCTAAAATCAACAGAATAAGCATTGATGAATCGGACCAAGAAGTATTCATTGAGGATAATCCTAACATACCGGACGGGATTTACTCAATCAAAGATAGTCAACTAATAGTCCCATATTACCACTATGAGAGGAACCCCACACTGATCAAAGTACCGAAATACGAACCGATCCAGAATATAAGGGAAGTACATAGGGCAACTGTTACTCAGAAGGAAGCAACTATTGGACATCGACTGACAGATTTACGAGATAAAACTAGGCTGCAACACATAGAAGAGGAGATCCGCGAAAATTTATGGAAAGGCATAGCGTCTTACGATGACATCTTTCATCTGGAAGGAGATCCACTGCCCTGCACCAACCTAGTGGAACACGAGATTGTGCTTAAGTCAGGAAAAATAGTCAACATAAAATCATATAGGCCGCCGGAGTGCCATAAAGAAGAAATATCAAAACAAATGGGAGATTTGATGAAAAAGGACTTGATAAGACATTCCAAGTCACCTTATAACTCCCCCATTTAGGTAGTACCAAAAAAAGACAGACGCTTCGGGAATGAAAAAATGGCGAATTGTCATAGACTTTAGAAAGATCAACGAGGACACAGACCAAGATGCATATCCCCTACCAGTGATAGATGATATCCTAGATCAGTTAGGAGAAGCTACATTTTTCTCGGCCTTTGATTTAAGCTCCAGTTTCCACCAAATACCTATGGCAGAAGAATCAAAAATATATACAGCTTTCTCAACACCCGAAGGGGACTTCGAGTTCAACAGGATGCCTTTTGGATTAAAGAATGCCCCAGCCACATTTCAACGAGTGATGGACGGAGCATTAAGAGGATTAGCAGGGAAAATATGTTTTGCCTATCTGGACGACAAAGTTGTATTCGGAGCTACCCTGGAGGAACATAATAATAACCTCTTTACAGTTTTCGAAAGACTGAGACAGACAGGTCTAAAGCTTCAGCCGGTAAGTGTGAATATCTACACCTGAACTTGAATACCTCGGACACGTTATCACCAAAGATGGAGTGAAACCAATCCAGCAAAGTTAGAAGCAGTACAAAATTTCAGACAGCCTAGAAATGTAAAAGAAATCCAATCATTCTTAGGACTAGCTGGCTATTATCGGAAATTTATACGGAATTTCTCATGCATAGCGAAACCTTTGACAGAGCTAACGAAAAAAGATACAGTATTCAACTGGTCACTCGAATGTCAAGAGAGCTTTGCGCTTTTAAAAAATAAACTTTGTGAAGCTCCAGTGCTGAGATACCCCGACTACTCAAAAGAGTTTCTATTAACAACCGACGCTAGCAACAAAGGTCTAGGAGCAATTCTGTTCCAAGAAGGACACCCATGCTGTTACATTTCAAGAACATTAAATGGAGCAGAACAGAATTATAGCACATCCGAGAAAGAACTTCTAGCCATCGTTTGGGCAGTTAAACGACTCAGGCAGTATCTGCTAGGAAGAAAATTTAAAATTCAAACTGACCACCAAGGTCTGACATGGTTGAATAACGTCAAAGATCCTTTGTCCCGATTACTAAGATGGAGATTCAGACTAAAAGAATACGAATATGAAATCCAGTATGTAAAAGGGAAGGAGAACAAAGCTGCTGACTGCCTATCACGATTGTTTCCAATCACGGATCCTTCAGATGAAGATGTTGAGGAAAGTGGTTCAGGAAGTGAGCTCTCCGATGAAGAAACCACGAGCGCTTCACGAAAAAGGAAACCAGCCCTGGCCAAGAAAATGGCTACAGACGATCTCATATCTGATGAAGAAAATTTATTGGATCAACGAGAAGGATTCTATCAGGATTATCTCGCATGGAAGAAAGAGAAAACTCCCACCCGGGAAGTAAAGAAACCAAATGCCTGCGGAAAACTGTGGGTAGAAATCACGAAGTCTCAATCTGGAGATTATCAGGATGAGTTGTGGTTGAGATTACTCAACCTTAAAGTCAAAGACTTCATAGATAAGAAATTGACAATAGTACGTCTCCAGTTCGCAGACCCAATGATTATACAATTAGAAAAACTCAAAATTCAAGAAATAATAAGTTTTCTATGCTACCGATATCCCACACTAAGCTTCTACACATGCTATAATGCCACGAGAGACCTGACAAATGAAGAAAAGAAACAGGTAATTAAGGAAGCGCATTGATCCGTTATGGCTCAGCATTATGGTGAAAACAAAACTATCGAACGAGCAAGAACAATCGTTGAATGGAAAAACACGGAAGAAGAGGTCATTCACTTTGTAAAAAGATGCCCAGTTTGCCAGTTGCAAAAAACAACTAGGACCAAAAATCAGAGTGAAGCTTTTATCCCCGATACACCAGTTGAGCCCAACGATAAAATAGCTATGGACATTTTTGGGCCATTGCCAACCACTCGTTCAGGAAATAACTATATCCTGTCTATCCAAGACCAACTCACCAAATATCTCATTTTGGTCCCACTCAAAGACGCAGAATCCGAGAGAATAATTGAAGGACTTTTTGATCATTATATATACATGTTTGGTTCCCCTAAACACATACTCACCGACCAAGGAGCCAACTTTGTTTCAGAACTTGTCCAAAATTTTGAGAATCTGTTTAGAAACCGACATATCAAGGCTTCCACCTATCATCCACAATCCAACGGAAGTCTAGAAAAGTCACACTCAACCCTGAAAGACCTAATAAGAACATGCATGGAGGACAATACAGTTGAATGGGATAACACACTAAAAATCGTGACCATGGATCATAATACCATGAAACATGAAGGAACTGGGTATTCTCCTTTCCAACTCACTTTTGGAAGAGAACCAAACATCCCTTCTATGCCGAGCACAACACTTTCAATAAAGTACTCGGACCTTGTTCAAAAGTGGAAAGATAGGCATGAAAGATATCTTAACAGAGCCAGAGAGAGGATAATGTTGCAAAAAGAAAAGTAGAAGAAACAGCAAGGTGCAAGGATTATAAAATCACAAGGAATTTATGTGCCCGGAGACCTGGTGAAGCTTATCAACCAAACACCTGTCAACAAGCTCTCTTCTAGTTGGAAAGGGCCCGCGGTTATCTTAGAAGCAATAGAAAATAACAACTACAAAATTGGTTTTGAGAATAAAACTGTAACCATCCATGCCAACTAACTAATGCCATACTATACGTAATTTCAGATGTTCCTCGTATGGATTTTGTTAACGCAAGTGGGAGCGAGTCTAGGAAATTACACCATAAAAAACCTCAACGGAAACATCTTTTTAGAGGAAGAATGAAAAGCCCACCTTTACCACGAAAAATGGAATCTCATCATATCTGTAAACACAACCAACAAACAGCAAAGATCTAATCTTATAGCCAACACACTCAAAGTCGCAGTGAAAGCCTGTGATTCTAGCTGTGCCGAAGATTATGAGATAAGAATGGTAGGTGAACGGTATGAACGACTACGCCACAGAGAAGAGCTACTCCAACAGGTCATGGGTATTCGACGAAACAAAAGAGGATTGCTCAATTCTGTGGGAGAAATATCTAAAAGCTTATTCGGAACCATGAGCAACAGTGACCTTGAAGCTATCAATAAAGAACTTGAACAACTTTACTCAGATAATAAGGATTTAGCTATGGTAATGTAAAATCACACTAAAGTCCTAAAGTTATTGCTGGACTCTTCATCAAATGACTACAAAACTTTAGAAGGAAAGTTGCAAGCCGAAGCTGAGACCG